>NKZA01000021.1:0-178262 GCA_002374405.1 Metschnikowia cubensis | reverse complement strand
ACTACTCTATACTACTCTATACTACTCTATACTACTCTATACTACTCTATACTACTCTATACTACTCTATACTACTCTATACTACCTTATACTAATATTGAAAAAGGCATCAGTACACGTGAGTGTACTGCATGCTCAAGTGATCGTTCACAGATGAAACAAAGGCGAAACCTCGTGTTTTTGTCTAGCTCTTGTCTAGTCTCGTCTAGATTTGGGCAGTAGACAGAAAACTGGAACAGGTGGAGTCTATAAGAAGGGACTAGGATCCTCGTGGTAGAAGGACAGAAGTAGATAAAAGGATCTCGGAGTATTGGTTTAGATACAGATCCTAATATACACGGTTAAGAGAATCACTAGGGTTCCACCCTAAAGGGATCGTTGGAACTTAACTTGAGAACTGTTTGAGAACTTTTCCAGATTACGAGAGTGTATATTACAACTGTCAACATAATACACTCTATACTAATCCACAATGTTATGTTCTTTATAACGGATCCTACTTAAACTTGTATACGTTCCTCAAGGGAACCGTAGTGGCTTATACAACTTTGAGAGAAACATGTTACCGTAAAACTGTCCCTCAAAACAATGGTAAGATTTGTTCCAGAATATTCAAAAAGGACCACCGATGCCCGAGTGCCAAGACAGCCGGTGCCGTGATGCTGCTTTTTCCGTGGTCAATTTTGAGATCCGACATTGCAGGCTTCGTAATGTTTCTATAGGTAATGTCCTACCTATATTGGATCTAACACTATGCACTCTATACAAATACTCTATACTCTATACTCTATACTCTATACTAATACTCTATACTCCATACTAATACTCTATACTCTATACTAATACTCTATACTCTATACTGATACTACTGTACCACTTATGCTAGTAGGAACTTCTCTGAAGTACACTTTAGAGTACTCTACTATTTTTTATTCCATTACTGTATACTACCTCTTTACTGCTCTGTAGTACTAGTCTGCCCTGGGCTGTAGCATCGGACTCCATGCTCCTCCAAGGCACATGGATGTGCACATCAAATTGATGAGATCCTTTAGTGCTTTTTGAGACATTAGGTAGTAGTTTGTAGTAGTCAGTGGTATTCAGTACGCACTCTTTAGAAGACACTCTTTACATCTCTCTTTACATCTCTCTCTGCATCTCTCTTTACATCTCTCTTTACATCTCTCTTTACATCTCTCTTTACATCTCTCTTTACATCTCTCTTTACATCTCTCTTATCCTGTGACAGTATGGCCGGAGTATGTCAAACCATAAGCTCACTCTACTATTTTTTGTGGTTATATCGTTTACCATGAACGGTACACACCCATAGTGGAACGAGACATATTGCTATAATGAACATGTCTTTACATTGGTGTTATAGCTAGTCAAACACGCAAAGTGCAGTATCGACTACATGACAGGCGAAGACAATATTTGAGTTTGAAAGTGGGAAGCCGGTGATCTTGACGCAAGACAACACGGAAGGAAATGGATGGACCGGAGAGTTGAATGGAGCAAAGGCATGTTTCCCACTGCATACGTGCGGAAAATCCTAGAAACAGCTACATATAAATATCGTTAGTGATTTAAAAGAGAAATACCAAATTAGGTATTTGTCAAAGTATTCGCTAGAAGCATGACGGGAAGAATACACCGGCCCCGTACGCTAAAAGCAGGAAAGGCATCCCCGGGGGGAAGATAGAGGTTTTGAAGAAGAGAGGCAAGTTTAGTATGCACCTCGGATCTCGAAAATAACCTTCTTACCGGTCAACCTACTGTACAATTGGGGAGAGACTCCTTGTAGTCAACACCAGAGGAGTCCTTGGAGTCCAACAACCCTTTGGATCTTCTCACCACCAACCAAGTATCTGATCTGTTACCAAAAATCTCAGTTGGGAAGGCCATGTCCTCCAAGTTTTTGTGGTGGAAAGCAGTCAAAGTTCTTGTTTGAGGTCTCTTTTGGCAACTTGATATTTCTGGTTGGCTTAGGCAAGATACTTTAAATAATTCCTCTAAATAGAGAAAAACAGCATTTACTTTTTAGGTTCCTGCAGCTCTATACCATTATAATGTTTTGGTAGATCTTTTGGTAGATCTTTTGGTAGATGGTTTGGTAGATCTTCTGGTAGATCTTTTGGTAGATCTTTTGGTAGATGGACCTTAAATGAGGAAGGAAGAAATAGTATACAGACTATATAGATGCTTCTGCATATAGTACAGCTACTACGTCTTCTATAAAGTGGATCACCAGGTGGTCATTCTATGAGTTTTTGTTACATCTGTATAATGACCGAACTTTTAGAACAGCTGTCAGGTATTTGGGACTCTTCCAAGGGAGAGCCTCTATATAAAATGAAGGGCATCCATGCATCTACTTGAAACAGCTTTCTGAAACAGCTTTCTGAAACAGAGTATATAAGAAGATCCTAAAACAAATTCTCCCGAAACTTCAGGCTTACAGTAATCCCAATTGTGTTCCTAATGTATTGCTTGCGCTATAGACGAATATCCATACGTTCCAGTAGCTCAGTTTGACATTCTACATGTAGTGCACTTACCATTAGTAGAAGCACTCAATGCTGCACTTCTTTCACCAAAGATACAGTGTCTTTCATAACTATTCAAACCCGCGCGATAAAACAATTCAAACCACACTAGAAAAATGAAGCAAACCAATAATTTATAGAGTTTCGTACCCCTTTCACTCCATTCCGTCCGTTTAGACCCTTGGTTGATATTGCAAGACTCCTAAATTTATTACATATAAGACAATCCTCCAGATTCAACATTTCAGAATCTTGAATTCTAATGAAAGTTGGTGTGAACATTTGGTTTGAAAGACTGTGCAAAAGAGTACGAAACATTTTGCTACGCTGGTTTGAATAGTTCTGAAAAGCACTGTATTATATTCTGCCGTTTTCGGATTATAATGAGTAGAAGTGTGTATATGCAGGATTTAATGTTTATATAGCGTACTGAGTTAGTTATATGCAGTCGGTTGCAGAGCATTCATCTGCAACTGCCATACCCAAGCATCAAACGGCAACTACAGCGCCCAAAAATCAGCAGAAAGAACAGGCAAAAAGTTCTCCCAGGAACGAGTCGAACGTTCGATCTCAAGATTCCAATTCCATTACAGTCTTGCGCCCTAACCAGCTAGGCCACCGGGAGTTTCTTGAAAACTCTGGTTTTTTGTGGGTTATCCCAACCCTTGCACAAGATCCCATAGTTGATTCGTACTATCTACAGAAATATGTAATTTATTTGATAGCTATAACAAGAAAATTTGTGGAAACTTAGCAAACTTAGCACTTTATTAACAATTTCTAGCAAATTATTAGTAAATTATTAGCGAAATCAATAGCAATTTATTAGCAATTTCTAGCAAACTATTAGCAACTTCTAGCAAATCATTAGCAACTTCTAGCAAATCAGTAGCAACTTCTAGCAAATTATTAGCAAAAATGGATCACTATTCCATCATTGGCTCACAGTGATCGGGGAAATGTCGGTTATTTTTTACCGTCCCCCTTGGTGTTGGCAAAGTTCTGACGCCGAGGTATTTGTATGACCTGCTGGCGTGCTTTGGCACCATTGTGGTTGAGAACAGGTCTTTGGCGTCTCTGTCTCTTGCCCTTTGTTTCGGGCTGTTCTTCCTGGTTGGCAGCTCCCGGGTCGGCAACTTCCGGGTCACCGCCGTCCAGGCTATCTTCCTCTTCTTCCTGGGATTCTTGGTCCAGCTCATCTCCATTGGAGTTGTTCAATTGATTGCTGGATCCTTCTGTGGCCATTTCGTTGGACACTCTGGCATTTTCCAGGCGTCTTGCGCGAGCTCTGCTGGCTCTTCTGGCCCTCAAAAGCCTATTAAAGGCCAGGCCCATCTGGGGCTCTACCGCAATTGGCCGAGCCAATACTGGAGCCACCATAGTCTCTTCTTGGGTTTGCTCCTCCTCTTCTGAACTTTCAGACGTGCAGCTTTCCTCTTCTTGTTCCAGTGTATTGTCTGCTTCAGCAGTGACTTCATTGGAGACGTTTTCGGCAAGACCTAACTCACCAGAGGTAGTCTCTAAAGGTTCAAACGGACCAGGGCCTGTTGTGTGGCCCGTTGCGTAGTTTCTGAAGAGCTCTATTGGATTCAATCTGGGCCGAGGCTGGGCGCCGGTTCTGAATTTTTCAGGCAAGTGGTCCTCGTTTTGAGAAGGAGCTTGTGCTGGATTTTGATTACCAGCCTTTCTGAATTTGACAGGAATGTGGTCTTCGTTATTAGAAGAGGCTTGATCTTGGTCCTCGGGAAGGTTCCAGATGTCAAGCAACTTGTAGGATTCACTGGAAGAAGTTCTGGAGTCAGTATTTTCATTATGCTGGGCTGGGGTTGCCTGGAATGGATTTCCCCGGAAGAAATTGGTCTGGAATGGGTTAGTTGGTGGAGCAGCGAAGCTTGGCTGTGGTAACCAGTTCCGGAATGGATTTTGGGGACGGAAGAATCCAAAGCCCAAATTTGGCTGGGTGTAGCAGTCGCAGTCGTCGTCATCAGCAAAGACTTTGGGCCCAGGAGGGAAGTTCATGAAATGATTGGGGCTCCAGGGAGCAGGCTCAAAGACATTGTTGTCTTCAGTGAAGATGTGAGCAGGAGGTGGTCTGAAGTCTTCATCGTCCTCGAAGTCTGCACACAAATCATTCAAGAGCTCGCTTGAGCTGGATCTTTGAGATGCAGGAGCATGCAAAGGAGTGCCAAAGCCTGCAAACATTCCCGTGACCGAGGGGTCCTGTGGCCACGGAGGGTTTTCCTCAGGGTCGTGGAATTGTTGCACAATCGTTGGCTGCGAACCATGCGCGCGCATAAAGTTTTCTGGGTCGCTTTCTTCCAGTGAAGACTCTGTGTCTTCAACTGCGTCGAACACATAGCCCAAAATTTCCCTTGCCAGTTGCACCAAGTTTTCGTCCCAGTTCAATGCAGGGTTGTCTTCGCCGTCGTCGAAAAAATGTGCGTGTCTGGGGTCCAAACTCCGTGTCATTTCATTTTCCATGAGTAAGAAGGGAATACTCGAGGAGATGCGGATGGAAGCTGCGTGGTCGTCGGCGTTAATGATGTCGCGAGCAAATTCATCACAGCAAGTTTCGTCGTCCGAGTCCAAAATAGAGGTGCTGTCATCGTCTTCCGAAGTGCTTTCTTCGTCGTCCGAGTCCTCCTCTTCTTCTTCTTCTGACTGGGTGTCACTGGAGGAGTCGTCGGAGCGCAGGAACTCATAAAAGTGAGTCTCCCACACGGTAGCTGGTTCAGGGTCTGCAAACCGCCATGTAGGAGTCACAACAGGGTCCCAACTGGTGCGGGACATTGGGGTGTTCCAAGCCGGTGGAGGGTCATCCAGGGTGTTTTTCTCCTCCTCACTTTGAGAAGACTCTTCGGAAACCATTTCCTCGCTCAGTTGCGAGACAGGGTCTTCTTGAGGAGGCTCCTCATCTTCTAAGTCTGAAGGACTTTCCACGGTTTTCGAGGGAGTACTGACGGGAGTACTGACGGGAGTACTGGGGGGAGTACTGGGGGGAGTACTCAAGGGGTTACTCGAGGGGTTACTCAAGGGAGTGCTCAAGGGAGTACTCAAAGGAGTACTGGAGGGAGTACTCAAGGGGTTACTCGAGGGAGTACTGGAGGAAGTACTCAAGGGAATACTCGAGGGGTTACTCAAGGGAGTACTGGAGGAAGTACTCAAGGGAATACTCGAGGGGTTACTCAAGGGAGTACTCGAGGGGCAGGTATCATTCGAATTGCTGTTCACGGTGGTTAATGCCATCGAGTTTGGAGACTCCGAAGAGGTCTCTTCACCTTCTGGCGGGGTTGGTTGGCGGTTTCCAGTGTCGATTTCGGAGGGCAAAAGAGCCCGCACCAAGGGGGAAAGCTGCAAGGCTCCCTGAGGACTCAAGCCAGGCAGGGTTCGTCCTGGAGAGAAGCTAGCCTCCCCTGGGGGTGGGGAGTTGAAAAACTCCTCAAGAATAATGAGGGCGTCGGAAGCTTGCATGGCAAAAGAAATCCAGAGTTCGTGGAGAAGTATGGATTTGGGGAAGCGGCTGGAGAAACTGAAGGTCTGAGGGTCTGAGTTCTTAAAGTCTGAGATTCTGAGAAGAGAGTCGAATACTTTAGTTCAATTCTGTGTAATTCTGAGGAATTTAGAGTTGCTAAAGTGAGGTGGATTTTTGAGAACTGTGGGGGGAAACTGCGCCTTATATAGGGTCCTCGACTGCAAATTTGGTATTTTGATCTGTGGGTATTATTCGTGCTAAGTACTATGCTGACCCAAAAATGAGCTTCAATCTTGCATGCCATACTTCAAAAGTGAAGCAATATACATGATTTAGTGGTGGGCCCGAGTCGCGGCATAAGAAACTGCCCATACTGGAAAAGTTGTTTGGGGAGCAGTGACGCGCCGATAACTTCTTGCATCATAACGAAAAAGATGAAATGTATGAAATTTTATGCACGCCTCCTCGAAGCCTAGAATGTTGGACCCTGCATAGAACACTGGGTTTTGTTGTATGTGTATTTGCCTTTATTCTATGTTATATGCACACTGGCATCTAAAAATCCTGGATATATCCAAATTTGGTGTGCTACAAAAGACTAAACAAGGATGAAATATAGGGCTTTTGTGACAGAGTATGTTTCTGACTGATCGTATGGGAAACGTGCTTTGGCTGGGTGCAAATTCCTGCATGTAAGGTGCCTGTTTGTGGGGTGCAAATTGAAGAGGCTGAAGCGGACCGAGGCTATTGGCGTTGGTACTACGGCTTTTTTGAGAGAACCATTACATCATCCAAGGTCACTTTGGAAAGTTTATGAAGCTGGATAATTCCTGGTCCTGCACATAACTACAACTTCTAGGACCCAATAACAAAGTGGGAACTCGGCGTAGCAAAGAAAGCAGAGTCAAAAGTGAAGGTGTCTCAGTCTGGTAGTTTGGATTTAGTTATTGACTGTTCAAGATAAAGATTACCAGAACTCAAATTTTCAGCAAAAACACACAGCATTTTGGGATCATTCTCCCTTGATCTCTTGTCTTGAACTTGAGCTTCTATTTTTCGCTTGATCTCCTGATTGAGATCTTCTTCACCTAAACTTCTGATTTTGTTTTTCTCTTGTTTGGTCTCTGGAGGTTTCTTCCTGAATCCCTGGCTTGATGTCTCGATCTTGAACACATCCATAAACTCCAGAACTTGGAGTTGAGTTGGACTGTGGCCCCACGAAGATGTGCTTGGCCTTCTTGAACCGGTCATCGTTTGTTGTCAACACATTCAAGTTTGTCCAACGGTATTCGATGGATAGGCCACTTTCCTCTAACGTTTGGTGCTCCGCGACAAGCTAATTGTCTTTTGTCCTGAGAAAAAGTCTCCGCAAACCCATGATAGCAAAAAATGCAAGAAAGATTAAGCCAAATCCAAAGGGTTTTTCAAAAAGGTTGGCGATAAGGGTAAAGTCGAACCAACGAGAAATCTAAACTCGGGTACGACCTCCATGTTATGTTCTTTTAACGTATGTTACCTTAAGTTATATAAGCCACTACGGTTCCTCCCACCATCAACGAATACGAGTTTAGGTATATACGTTAAAAGAACATATCATTATACCACCTATATTATACCACCTATATTATACCACCTATATTATACCACCTATATTATACCACCTATATTATATCACCTATATTATACCACCTATATTATACCACCTATATTATACCACCTATATTATTGTTATTTTTAACACGTTTATGCCTTACCAATACTTTGCTGGTTGATGGTTCCTCAAAGAGAGCCGAAGTGGCTTGTTTAGCTTTGAGAGAAATGTGGAACTCAAAACTTCACTGATACAATGGTAAGGATTGTTCCAGAACATTCGAATTGGTATATAGTGGAACAGTGTAGTGTAGTGGAGTGGAGTGGAGTGTAGTGGAGTGGAGTGTAGTGTGGGTAATTCTAGCTGGCAAAATCTTAATTACTCCTTTACCATCATTCAAATACGAGGATTGAATGTGATAAGCCCAAGGTATCAGGAGGAATGTAGACGTTCTCCCTCAAGCACCTGGTGAAAAACAGTTAACCAGGCGGCCCTTTTCAGGAACGATGACCTAATTTCTATGGCCTGATCTCGACAAGGCATTTGGAATGGTCTTTGTTATCAGACAGAGTAGGCTTCATGACCCCTCTATGCAGGGTCCTGTCTATCGTGGATCTAGCACATTATACTATACTCACTACTATACTGCACTCATAGTCTTCCGTGGTTCATCCTTGGATCTAATGGCCCCAAAATGTGTTTAAGGATTGGTTTTTGGGGTAAAGGACATTCTCATTTCTTCAAACAATAACACTGTAGAATATTCTTTGGCACATGTTCAAAAGGTTTATTCAAAGCCAAAAAGATGTAGGGTGTGTATCTGGGCTTGTGATTTGGTCCACGAGTTTGTTACCACTCTTCATGGATTTGTACTGCCAATCACACGGGACATAAACTTCATGACCCGGGCCAACGTATTCTTTATATAAGAAAGCTGTACAATTATGAGTACTGATTCTGGTAAGGTACGCGATAGCTTGACCGGAATTGTCCATTTGGCGGGTGTTTCGGGTTTCCAATGTATTGCTTGGTCATTGAATTGTGTATTATCTGATATGTACCAGCAGAGTATCTAGGCATAAAGGTATCAAAACATGACCATTACACCTTAATCAGGAGGAGAGTAGAGGAGAAAAGGAGTACAAGATTCGTTACCAAATAATTCTGTACGGGTACCAAATGATTCTGTACGGGTGCCAAATGATTATGTACGGGTGCCAAATGATTCTGTACGGTTGCCAAATGATTATGTACGGGTGCCAAGTAATTCTGTACGGGTGCCAAATAATTCTGTACGGGTACCAGGAATGCAGAAGAGATCGCAATTTCGTTAACAAAGGTTAGGCTGGAGAAGGTTCTACAACTTACCACAGGCCCATGACTTTGCAATCATCGAAAATGATCCGTATTGAGTCTTGAGCCGTACAAAAACGGAATCCAGCCACAAGACTGGCAGAAATTGAGCATTGGTGAGTACTTAAAAAAGCATCTCATTCCATTCACAACACGGTAGACACACGGCAGGGTTCTCTGCTGGGGACCTTTTCAAAACTCTTTGCTCCAGGTTTGAGATTGGGTTCCTTGTTGAAAAAGGACGTCGTTGGAGCACAGAATACTTTTTCGCCGGGTTAAAGGGTTGATCTTGACCAAAGTAATCGATACTCGAGTCGAGTAGTCATCTATAAATGGTGTCCTGCGTAGACCAATGGCACTCTCTGGTCTTGACCCAAGTCAAATTTCCCATTCAAAAATTGCTTACATTACTTGAATACAGGTGTTAACAGTTTGGTTTATAAAATCAATACAGAGCTCCAAATTATAGTTTATTATTCTAACCATGCATTCTACTTCTTGCAGACACGGAGTGTCTAGCCGAGTGCTGTCCGATCAGGACTCACTCACTCGTCCATGACCATCTCCTTCTCCAAAACCTTTTTGATTTCCTTGAACAAGGTTGTGGAGGTGGAGGACGAGCCCTTGACGTGGGCACAGATGACCTCGGACTTCTGGTTCAGGTCTCTCTGCAGGATCTTGATCCGGAATTTGCACGACTTCAAGTTGAACGAGTTCTTGCTGGAAACAGAGCCCGTGAGGTTGTAGCCATCGAGGTCCTTTTTGAGGTTCTTGAGTCCGAACAGTGCCCACGAGTTGAGGAGTGCATACAATGCAGTCATCATTTCCTGTTTGGGTAAGATGGTCAAGTAACGGTGAACATCGGGTTGAGGGGGAGGGTTGGAGAAGAGCCGGGCAAAAAGACCTCCACGCCGCTCGAGCTCGGCCCCGTGCTCCAACTCCGCTTCCTCGGTGTGTTTCTTGGTTCCCCACGATAACTTGCGGAAGATGGACTTGTTCTTCTTGGTGGTGTTGGTGGAGTCGGCCAACGGCTTTTCGGTGCCGTTTTTGGAAGCATCTGGCTTGTGGCCGGAAACATCCCGCCGCTTGGCTGCATCGGCTTGAGCTCCCGATGCGTCCTGCTTGTCGGAGCTCCTGTCGGCCGCGGCCTTGGCTGCTTGAGACTTTCTCGTTTTGCCCGGAAGAAGCATGGTGGAGGCCGAGGGTTGTGTAGCCCGGGCCCGCAGGTGGCTGGGGAGCTTGATGTTATCAAAAACATCCTCCTTGGTGGTTGCTCCCCGCTCATCCTCGGCAAAAGTGTACTCTTCCTTGGTGGACAGCGGGTCGGGATGGGCCGATCCTGGAGCCACCTTGGACTGGCGCCGAGGGGCGGCACCGGCATAGTACAGCGTTCTCTTGTTGGCCAAATGTTCATCAAAGTCCATGACGGAAGCGGAATCTTCATCCTCATCTGCAGGCTCGGCGCCTTGGCCCGCCCGGTCCAAGCGGTCGGCGAAACTGGTGCGTAAAGCGGGCATTCGGCCGGCAAGTTGTTCCTCCTCGTTTAACTCATCGTCATCCACGTTTTCATTATGCGTATCCAAGAAACTGTTCAAGTCTCGGTACGACTCCTTGGTGGACTTGATGGTTAAGATGGAGAGACGCTTGTTGGAGGCGGAGAACTGGCTCAGGCGCCGCGTGACCGTGGGTATGTTGACGCTTCCGATGAGTGTCTTGCGGTCTTCTTTCCGATCGTCTTTGCGGTCTTCCTTGTTTCGGGGGGTGTGGCGGACCGTTGGGTTGCGGTTGCCGATGGAGTCCCGCTTGGTGGGGTCCCGCCTTTGAGTCTGGATAGAGTTCCGGTTGACCACCGAGTCCCGCTTGCCGTTTTGGGTGGAGTTGCGGTTGATGATGGAGTTTCTGTTCTGCACCGCCGAGTTTCGGTTCAAGTTCTGGTTGATGTTGAGCTGGGAGTTGAGGAGCCGAGACTTGCGGATCTCCGACATGTACTCTGCGCTCAAGTCGTAATTCTCGGCCTGGTGCTCCGGAAGCTCGAAGTTGGTGGCGTCGTACTCAAAGTCCTTGGAGAGCCGGTTGACGTCGTCGTCGTCGGCGCCGACCGACACCATAGACTCCCGATTGCGCATCTTCTGCTGGCGGGCGTACTCGCGGTGTTCGGCCTCCAACTCCGCATGGGCCTGGTCGATCTCCGCATTCTCATGGGCCACCCATAACGGATCAAGCCGAGACACGGGCCGCCGCGTGAGGATGGGCGTGAGCCGTCTCCGAGGAACCGGCTGTGTGGCCGACCGCCGCTTGATGGCATCCACGTCGGCGGACGTAAGCTCGTCCCCGGGCTCGTGGCCCTCCGAAAGCGCCCGAAGCGTCAGTTTATGGGCGCGTTTCGGCTGCCACAACGAGTCGGCCTTCCCGTCTCCAAAGTCTCCGTCTTTGCCTCCGTCTTCATTAGTGCCCTTGTCTCCGTCCTTACTATCTGCTTCCGGATCTTCCGTCACCGTAATATGCAATTTCCGAGACGAAAGAAGAGACCGGCGAGACTGCCGCTTCTTCTGCTTGGCCAACTCACGCCGAGCCTTCCATTCGGCCTCATGTTTTTTGCGCTCCAACTCCATGAGCCGCTCGTACTCGCGGGCCCGCTGCTCCTCGTCGTCGATGAGTTTTTCATCGTCTTCATTGTACTCTTCGTGGTTGAAGATTTTATCGCAGAGCGTGCCGAAAGTGGCGGATGTGCGCTTGGTTTGCTTGTCCATATACTCCCAGTCGGTCTCGCTGGAGAGTTTGGCGTAGGTGGAGAGGAGCTTGACGGTGATGGAGTTGCGCTTAATGCCGGACGTGAGCGACTGGCGGAGTGACCGCCGACTGCCGATCCGCAGCGCCTTGATCATGGATTGCCGCTTTTTGGCGGGCAGCAGGGGGATGATAGCTGCGGCCTCAAAAAGCCGCTTTTCGCCGGAATTATCGGGCTTTTCGGCGTACCTTTCCGCCTTCTCTCCGTACTTTTCGGGCCGCTCCGATTTCTCGTACTTGTCGGATTTTTCCCTAAAAGGCTCGAGGTGTTCGGCCTTGACGGGTTTTTCGCTGGACTCGGGATTTGTAGCCTTTTCTTCGCTCTTGCCATGTTCAAGCGCTGTAGTGGCCGGCGTATCCGGGCCGTATATCGAGTCTTTGGAGGGAAGCGTAGGCGGCATCAGCCCGAACGATTTGTTGGAGTCAACCCCGTCTGGCGGCGCCGCAGCCATGATCTCGTTGTAGATGTTGCGCGGAAGCGGGCCCTGGTAACTTTGCCTATTCTGGTAACTCTGGCGCTGGCGGGCCCGACGCGGCGATTTCTGAGGCGACCGCAGCGGCAGCTTATAGGGAGAAGCATACAGGCTTCGGCCGGGGGACGCGGTATTGCCGTACCGGCGCTGGAACGAGACCGGCCGGTTCTTGGGATTCAGAGCACTGATCTGCGCCTTTCTCCGGGGCGTGCCCAACTTGTTGGACATTTGACTGGTCAGCCGGGGCAACTTGCGCGGTGTGCCCGGTTCGGCGCCGGGAACTTGCCCAACTAGGCTATTCAGGCTCTGGATAGATGCGTCCTGTGTATGCCTATACCTTAGAAGCAAGGCATAGAAGGTTTTCTCCGGGTTGGGGCCCTCTGCAAGAAGAGCCGCAACTATCTCCGATTCCGGCCGCAGGTTCCACAAAATACATAAGTTCTCCAAGATCTGGGAATCGATGTTGGATGCCCGTCCGAGCGACTTGTATGCAGTCTTGGGGTGTGGCAACGATTTCACGCTGATTAAGTCTTCATTTGGAACAGGGTATTTTTGGAGAAGTGGGTGTTCGAGCACCTCAGCCGTGCTGACCCGGTCCATGGGGTCCACAGTAAGCATACGCCAAATTAAGTCTTGCGCCTCGCGGCTTATTTCCGCCGGCATCTCGAAATTCCCCGCCTGCACCTTCAAAAGAAGGTTTCGGATGTTTTCATCGTCAAAGGGCAATCTACCAGTCAAGAGGGCAAAAAGAATGACACCACACGACCAAATGTCGGATGCTGCGCCGTGGTATTTAAGCCCCGACACGATTTCCGGGGCTGCATAGTGAGGTGACCCACACAGAGTCTCCAAAAGCTTACCGTTGGCCTCAAGGGCGGCCATTCCGAAGTCTGCCAACTTGACATTAAGAGCCGCATCGAGAAGAAGGTTTTCGGGCTTCAAATCCCGGTGGCAGATTCCCAACGCATGGCAGTATGCAGTGCCGAGCACGATCTGACGGAAGTATTTGACTGCTTCCTGCTCCTGTAACGGACCCCGCTCCACCAAAAGGTCAAAGAGCTCTCCGCCTTCTACGTACTCCAATACCAAGTAGAGAGCTTTCGAAGTTTCCCATACGTCATAGAGGCGCAAGACATTGGGGTGGGTTAGGAGCTTCATGATGATGATTTCCCGTTCGATTCCGTACGGAAGGCCGCCTTTCTTTTCTTTGGGACGGTCGTAATCATCGGCAAGGTTCAGCTTGGAGACGACCTTGACGGCAGCTTTTTGACCCGTGTTTTGATGAACACCGAGCAAGACCCGACCGGTTGCGCCACGACCGAGCGTTTTCCCTAGCTTCCATGGTCCGATTTTCTGGGGATGGCTGTGCAGGTTGGATGCCGATGATAGGATAGAGCCTTGTCTGGAGATCATGGTTGGGGGTGGTGAGGAACGAGTGTTGTGATGTGGGTGCGTCCAAAGAAGTGGTTCTTTGTCGGTACGATGCTGTGAGTACCGCAGTGCTTTAACTGTGCGTGCGTCGAAAGACGAGCTTTCTTTATTCCGTTGCTTTCTCGACGGCGACTATCTCTTCGCCTGGGGCAGCAATTAGAGGTAGCTGTAGAAAAAGTTGTGGGCGAAAGGAGTAGAGAAGTGTGAGAAAAAAGGTACTATGTTGACAGGACCGGTGTACAAGCACCGGAAGCGATTTTTGTGAGCTTTGTGCAGGAACGTCTTTGTCTAGAGTCTATTTTTCCCAATCCGTGCGCGACGCGTGCGAAAACGCGCTGGTGCACGGGTGTCACTACAAATACTGTTGAATTCCACCTTAATCGAGCGCTCAGCCACAAGGCTCATACAACGGTCACATGACCCGCACGTGACATTCCGCCTTTCTCCTGAGCCTTTCTTCTCTACACCAACAGATGTTTAGGGTATTTTTTTTGCAGCCTGGATATGGTTTGAGTCACCTCTCCCCCCTGATCCAACTTTCTGCCCCGGAAAATGAACCATGCATACGAAGACGTGGTTGCAGAGTATGTGCAGTATGTGCGTCTAAAGTGGCTTCGTTCTTGGCGCATGCCAACGCCGGCTATCGGTACGATATTAAGCGAAGTTCAGTGAAAATGAAATACTTTCGTGAAGTGCAAAGGAGAATGTTTCTTTTTGTGAGATAATTACTCCTTCGTGGCGCAGAGTATGTGACTTACGCCTTGTTTCGTCTGGGAATTTGAGTTCAACGCTCGAAATCACATGATTCAATGGGGAAAAAAGACGATCTTTTTTTTTGTAAAATGTTACCTTTTGCTAACCAGAAATAAACATGGAGTGCCTGCAGGATTTGGTATCAGTAGTGTCTGCAGGAAACACCTGAATTGAGAGTTCTCTGCGTGAAACTGAGACCCCATGGCAACTGAGCACGTGCACTTTATCACATGATTCGATCAGAGACCAGCACCAGAATTAGCCTGGTGGGGAGAAAAGGTAGTAGCACTCAACACTTTACATTTAAGGGATCTTAATTTTTACCATTTCACTAAATTGGAATCAGCCCAATATGAGTTTAAGGGGTATTCCAATATGATGCTACAGTACATAGTACCCACTAAGTCCTTCTGCCACGCGTCCACTATCATGAACCGTGTCTTGTTTACATGCATGCACGCACTGTGCTTAGACGGTGCGCAAAGTAATTGTATCCAATTTTGGTGAAAGACAATGGACGCATCATTAAGCTCTATCCTGCGTCATTAGGTTCTAATCATGCATATATGAAGTGCTAAACCTGCATATACGTATGCTTGAAACAGTAACTTTAGCTCCCGGCGTATTTGGCCGCTGGAGCAACGAAATTTTAATGAAACACCCGTACACCACTTATAATGATTTCGTTATGTGGTAGCACAAAAACTAGTACATCATAAGTGAATTTTCTGCATGTAGTGGAAATTCAAACCCAACCTCTAAAACTTGGGTAATCCGCTCGAGCCAGATACTTGTAAGCCTTGGCCTCAAAAAAATGTCGCTCAACTTATGGAACACCCACATTAAGGTGAAATTTTTGGTTGATAGTTATGGTGTACGGGTGTGGGGCTAGGCTCGCACCTCACCACATCACAAAGATTCTTCAGGCCCAGCAAGCACATACTGATCTGCATAACCCCCACATAGAAGCAGCATATAATAAGGATCTATACTAAGGTCACAGGAAGGTGTGTATACGTCTATATACAGGTCTGAAACGGGGCATTAATAAGTCTAATAAAAGTCTAAGACAGGCTACTCAAAGGTTAATAATTGATACCATCCTGCATCATGTCATACATCTCCACGTTTCCAGGCTACTCACACCTCATGCGTAGAGTCAAAAAAACCGTGGGCTCTATCTGTAAAACAGGCCCCGTTCCTCGTCATGTGGGCGTGATCATGGATGGAAACAGACGGTATGCCAAAACTCGCCAAATCGAGCTCCGAGAAGGTCATAATTTGGGGTTCGACAGCATGGCAGCTATTCTTGAACTTCTCTACGAATCGGGCGTGGAATGTGCCACGGTGTACGCTTTTTCAATTGAAAATTTCAAACGGCTGGCCCACGAGGTTCAGTGGCTTATGAATTTGGCGAAACTGAAACTCATGCAAATGAGTCAGCACGGCGAGTTATGTGAAAAATACGGCATTCGCATCAAGGTTTTGGGCAACGTGGCATTATTGCCTGCAGATGTTCAAGAGATCTTGCGGGAAACGGAGAAAATGACCAGGGGGAATAGTAGGGCCGTGCTCAATGTCTGTTTTCCATATACGTCACGTGATGAGGTCACCCATTCCATCCGTGAAGTTGTCCGTGCATCTGTGGAGGATACAGAGCTAGTTATCGATGAAAAAACCATCGAAGACCATCTTTACACTAATGAAGCTCCGCCCTTGGACTTGTTGATCCGGACTTCTGGCACCAACCGGCTTCTGGACTTCCTATTATGGCAGTGTGTGCCTCTGCTGTGCGCCATAGTTTTTTCCGACAAGCTCTGGCCCGAGTTTACGCCCTGGGACATGACCAAGATTTTGCTCACGTGGAGCTTCAACTGCTACTGGTACGGGTCTGGAAACGGACATGCCAGTAGGACCACTTCGGATCGCGAGGTTTCGGAGCCCCGCAAGAGACTGCAAGACCGCTGGCTGGATTGGGCCAGTGCCTCTCCCAGCACCTCTCTTTCGAACTACTCGTTATCGGCCAAGCTGACATCTGCAGGCACAAACGATACACAGTACTCTGAGGAAACTGTTGAGGGTATGAAAGAGGATTAGAGAGTTATGGACTTTCCGCAGAATTAGCATTTGGGAGATTAGGAGGAATTATCAGGGATTAGCATAGAGTATAGGGGTTGAAAAGAGATACAGATAGTGGGGGTGTGGAGTAGCTTTTGAGTTGGGAGCTGTGGAGAATGAGACTTTATTAGTGGCTTTACAAGTGGTATTTATACAAGGAATTCATTTATATCAAATTGGATTCGCTAAAAAATGTATGTCTAGAATTCCTTATCGAGTTTGATATCAAAAAGAATTATACCAGACTCATCCTATCAGAGTTGAGACAGAGGCAGATATAGACTTAAAGTTGGTATAGCCCAACGCTTTAAAGATTTTGACTTCCAGAGTCTAACTCTTAATCATAAGAATTCTACTCAGAACTGTGACAAAATCTCATTCATCTCAGAATTTGTATCAGAGTAAAATAGCTCAGACTTTGTCGCAGACTTTGGTATGGATCTTTGAGTCTAAAGTCTATTAGAATCACTCTAAGTCTAGCTCATCAGAGACAATTGGTATCAGGCCAATTGAAACTCCATTCCAGAGTGGAGAATATAATTAATATCTAAATTTCTTTTATCTCTTAGTTTTACCTATGTTGATAGGATACACTTTCAGAGCCTATAACTGGGTTTCGGCATCAAAAATTTTTAGACTCAAGTGTGAATTAGACTTTGCCTTATAATTACATGAAACAAAGACTCGTTGAACTTCTCCATTGGTTCAATTCTCCATTAGCGTTCATAATGGCTAGTACGGAGGGGGGCTCATGTAATGGAATCTAAATCAGATAACTCCATATTATACTTTGATAGAGCTCATTACTTTGAAGCTATTTGGTTTTTCGACTCTCAGAACAGCTTGTTGACTGAGATCTAAATAGCGTGGAAGAATCTGTGCCTCTCATTACCAGGCTCAATCAAAATTTGGCCCAGACTTTGGCACTAAACTGTACTTGACGTAAGAATGGAAGCATTTTATTGGTAACATCATTAAAGCAACCTGTCAGTCTCAGTAAATGCATATTCACCATTATAGATAATTTTGCAGACTAGTTTCATGGCTTTGCCTCTTAAAGTAGTTTGACGAATTTGGGAGCTGAGTGGATTTTATAATGGAGTATATATCAGTGCATCATCCAGTTGATATCACTCGCATGAATTTAACTATCTGGCAACTCAGTATCGATTTCACTTACCTCATTCTCGATTAGAATATACTAATCAAAGAACTCAGAGTGCATTAATAAGAAAGCGAATCATTAGAAAGGGCGTTTTGTCATAGCTTGATCAGTTGGTATAGTTTGAATCCTTAGTTTTGATATAGTAGGTCTAGACTATTAGACTATAGTTTAGCACCTTAAGACTAATAGACCAAACTCAAGACTACTTAAGACTTTAATCCAAGAATACTAAAGAGAGCTTCAGGAATACAAAGCAACTACACGAGGTAACTGTACAAAGCTTGGTATTTTGGTATAAAGTGAGGCTTGTATTTCTCACATATATTCATACAAAAGTATGTATACTACTTATCTTCAGTAGGAACTTCTGGTCGAAAGGAGTTTCAATGCTTAACTCTGCTGTTCGAGGGCTGGTCAAAAACCAAACTTAATGGACATGCATAATCATAGTCTGTCAGTAGTGTATGTAGCAGACACTGTACCATAGGATATCATGAGTGAAACTAGCATGGATATAATTCCGGCTAAGCAATACAATTGCAGTACAAAAAAAAACAATATCTTTAACTGACGACCTGCTATAGCTGGGATATGTTTATTATGCAGGAGTAATAGATCAATAGTAGTAGCCATAAATAGCAATAATGTATTGTCATTCAATATGAGCAGTCAACAAATGTTAAAATTTGTTACTTATTAAAAATACTAAATGCTGAGTGTAGTCACTGTCTACTGGGTTAGAATGTGGTGGAACTTACTATATACAGCCTCTGCGATCGTTTCATTTGGTTAATTCACTTTTACTAGTATTTTTCTTTTTTTTAAACTTCCATTTTTTTCACTAATATATAAATCAATATTTTCTGAATTAGACTATATACTTTTTTTGATAGTTTCCCAGTATTCTGATTTTTAAGGAAGTATTTTAGTTTTTGATTTATGGTTGAATTTATGCTCTCATTTTACTTAAGCCTCGCAAAAGTGAGAATACCATGAACTCAGAGAATACGAACACATAAGCTCTTAAAATATACATCTTTTTAGATAATTAGTGACATGGACCATTTAAAAAAAAGAAGGATCCATGATACCGTAGGCACTTTTAGATACAAAAATAGTGAATTTGTGTGGAGTTAATAAAATCCTGTACACTAATAAAACCTGTACAACTGTTTCCTGTGTAACTAAAACATCCTGTACCGCTACAGATTTCTCTGCATTTACCACTACAAGAAAAATACTACCAATGATTACTATAAATGTATCAAGCCAAACGACACCTTTTGGGCTTTAGCCTCGCTTGATATGGTGATAAATAGTAGCCCACGCTATGACGTCAGTCGCGCACCCAACCCTTGCTATTTGTATAGAGAGCTCGGTTTTTCAAAGAAGAATCATGAAAAATGCATGCCAGTTGTGAATTGTACTATACGAGTCCAATTGGGAGAGCTAATACATAGTAGATTTTACCATAAAATCACTGTACAAATCTTTCAGCTGATAGTACCAATACCATTCAATTATCAGTGAAAATCCAATAGATTTGAAGCTACATTTAGGCTACAATTACTTGTATAGTTCACTTGGGTTATCAATGCAATACGAGTAAAATAGGTGCAAAACGCCATTACAATCAAGCAAACTTTTGACTCATGGTTCCTGTAAAATTGTTAAAACTGTGAAGAGTTGCACTGTTATCTATTGAGCTGCGCACGACATCGACTGGGTGACTCACCCATACACGTTTTCACTCACTCACTCACTTATCGCACTCTCACTTTCACTTTCACTCACTCTTTACACATCATGGATTTAGTCAACCACCTCCCGGACCGGCTCTTATTTGCTGTCCCCAAAAGTATGTGACTCACAGAAACCCACTTCAATTAGATTTCTGGAATTGGCTATTTTTTGAAATTTGCTCCTCGACCTCTGACGATGGACTCATGGACTCAGTTGACCTTCTAGAATGCTTTAAATTATTTCAAATAATAATTGAGCGAGCAAATCTCCCTTTTATTTGATGCCTTTTTGCGTCTTTCAATTTTTTTCGGTATTTTCTTGATTTGGCCTAAACTCTTGGTCCTTTCCTTTCCGGTCTTTTGAATTTTGAATCTTAAATTTTGACCCCATACTAACCATAGAGGGAAGATTATATGAAAAATGCTGCACGTTGCTTGCCGGTGCAGACGTCCAGTTCAGAAGGTCCAATCGTTTGGACATTGCGCTTTCCACAAATCTTCCAGTGGCATTGATCTTTTTGCCCGCGGCAGATATCCCCACCTTCGTGGGCGAAGGTAAGTGTGACTTGGGAATCACTGGCTGGGACCAGGTCATGGAGGCAGACATGTTTGAGTCTGTTTCAGACTTGTTGGACTTGCAGTTTGGCAAGTGTAAGCTCCAGGTGCAGGTCCCCGCAGAAGGTTCCATTGACACACCCGAACAGTTGGTGGGCAAGAAAATTGTGTCGTCGTTCACGAGGCTATCGGAAGGCTTCTTCCAGGAATTGGAGAAAAAGGAGGGCAAAGAACAAGGTAGTACCAAGATCAAGTACGTGGGAGGGTCTGTGGAGGCGTCATGTGCTCTTGGAGTTGGAGATGCCATTGTTGATTTGGTGGAGTCGGGTGAGACCATGAAGGCCGCAGGGCTCAAGGCCATCTGTACTGTTTTGAGCACATCAGCGCACTTGATCTCGTCGAAAAAACCCAGGTTTCCAGAGATCGTGGATACCATCCACCAGAGATTTGAAGGTATTATGGCCGCACAAAAGTATGTGTTGTGTAATTATAATGCTCCCAGATCGATTTTGCAAGAGGTGTTGAAAATCACCCCGGGCAGACGCTCGGCCACGATTTCGGCCTTGGAAAAGCTGGACTCCGACACAGAAGAGTGGGTGGCCGTATCTTCGATGGTAGAGAAGGCCAAAATTGGTGATGTGATGGATGCTTTGAAGAAGGCTGGGGCTTCGGACATTTTGGTCTTTGACATTGGCAACTGCAGGGTGTGATTATAGAAACAGTCGTGAATACCACGGTTTATTTGTTAATAAGTCCAGTTCAGAGTATCAGGGTAGTCTGTCTGGTACATACAGTCAAAAAGGCATTTCTTTAATTTCATACATTCAATATTCGTATAGTATAAAAAAAATAAGTGCTACAAGTTTTATCAGTCTAGTACATCATTGAAAGTTGTGTGTTCATCATAGATCCAAGAGTAGGAATATGTTGTTCAATACCTCTTACAGCTAGCCCTAAAGTCTTGACTTAACCAACTTTTTCAATCACTTGTTATTTTATGGACACAATAAATGGACTCAGGGTAAATCAAAAACTGCTTTAAAATAAAACAAATACATTTCCAAAGGGTATTTCCAGCTCCTAGGTGTTGATTCAACTTTCTGGTGTACTGATGTAACGGCCTACACTGGTGCACCGATTTCTGATACACTTCGTACGAAGCAGTCGCGCCACCAACTCAACACCACCATGTCCAGAGAAGACCCCTTGAAAGCAGAGAAGGATTTCTCGGCCACTCTCGACGAGCAAATCCCCCTCATCGAGAAATTGCCCAACTACACTGATGCCCTCGACCGCTACTTGGTGCTTGAAAAACAGATTCGGCAATCGTCCGACTTGCCCCTGAGCAAGCGGATCTTAGCTAAGATCGTCCAGACCTTGGTGGCCCACGATGACTGGCAGCAGCTTAACGAATTGATTGCCACGCTTTCCAAAAAACATGGCCAATTGAAAACGTCCATCCAGGTGATGGTGCAGCACGTGATCAGTAGTTTGGACCAGTTGCAGAACTCTGTGGAGTCCCAGTTGAAGACCAAAATCCAGTTGATCGATACCATCCGTTCCATCACTGACAAGAAGATATTCGTGGAGGTGGAGCGGGCTCAGGTTCTGAGGATGCTTTCGGATATATACTTGAACGAGAAGAACGACTTGGATACTGCCACAGAGATCTTGTGTGACTTGCAGGTCGAGACCTACTCGTTGATGCCATTTGAGACCAAGGTAGAATACATTTTGCAGCAGATGGCTTTGACCTTGAAGAAACGGGACTATCTGCAAGCCAAGATCTTGAGCCGCAAGATCTTGCTCAAAACATTGAAGAATTTCGACAAGGCTGACCAGTACAAGGCCGTGTACTTGAAGGACTTGTTGCAGATCAACGAGCACGAGAACGACTACATTTCCATTGTCAAAAACTCGTTGCTATTAATGGAGATTCCACAAGAAAAGGAGGCCTCCTCTTACAAGGACTTGTTGGTGCTGATCATCTATAACATCATTTTGTCGCCATTCGACAACTTCCAGTCGGACTTAATGCAGAAGATTAAGCGTAACTCCGTCTTTTCTAAGAACGTGGACGCCAAGATCGTGGCTCTTTTGGACACTTTCACCACTGACGAGCTCATTCAGTGGGATACCATTGACAAGGAGTACACGTCGGAATATTTTTCCAAGTCGGCGGTGTTCAGCAACGAAGAAAATACCAAAAACCTCCACAAGCGTATTATCGAGCACAACTTGCGGGTCATCAACAAGTACTACTCGTTCATTCAGTTACTGCGGTTGGCATTCTTGTTGAATTTGACGCCGCCTGAGGCTGAGCACTACGTCAGCGAAATGGTCAACACGGGTATGATCTGTGCTAAAATCAACCGGCCCCAGGGAGTGGTCAAGTTTGATAAGTTACAACACGGTACCGCTGCCGGCGCCGCGCACGTGACCAGCAACAGCGAGAACATCAACGAGCTCTTGAATAACTGGATCTACGACGTGGACAACTTGTTGGAGGAGGTCGACAGCATAGGCCACTTGATTAACAAGGAGGAAATGATGTATGGCATTAAGCAACGGGCATGATCATCATCTTCCAATGGTTATATAGGTATATATAATATGCGCACACCCAAAAGTTCATATAGCATGCCCCTTAGCTTCTTGTACTTTGATTGTTTTAAGTACATCTTTTTGAAGAAGAACTTGATATATTGACTGTTCACTCATTAGCGGTTTTAGCAGTAAACAAACTCTCAGTTGGTTTCCAGGGATACTGGTATTTTCCAATCACTCAATACTTCTCACTAGAACCACTAATAACTGTTTGAAGTACTATTATCTTTTTGTTGTTCCTTTAAAGATGTTAGGTGGAGCTTACATGGATTCGTTATAAACCCGTCTCTCAGCTGTTTGTAGTTTCGTTCTCTAGTGTATATAAGACTATCAATATTTTTTGAAGAGGAAACTTAACAAGACTATTTATAGACTTGTCAATGTATAGTAACACGTCACGTCAGAGAAGAAAGAAACATTTAATCCAATAGTATTTTAACAGTTAAGTAATCGAGACCTAGTGAAGTAAAGCTAGTTCACAACGAATTAGATGAGCTGCAGGTAACACCTAGTACAGAAGTTAATACTTAGTGTAGTGATTAACATCTAGTAAGGTGATTAGAACATAGCATAGTATTTAATACTTATTATAATGGTTAATACTTAGAATAATGGTTAATACTTAGTATAATGGTTAATACTTAGTACAGTAGTTAATACCTAGTAGAATAGCTAATTTCTAGTGGAAGTGAGACCTGTGAAAGTAAAGTACAAGTATAATAGTTTCTAGTTCTTACAGAAATTCCTTAAAATTCCCATGATACTGGGATACGAATGTACGAAAATATGTTGAAATCATGTGTCATTAATTTGTCAACGGTAATTCTTGTCAAAGTTATCAGTAAGACATGTTCCTTTGTCTGCAAGCACCAAAGCATCTTCGTGGAAAAAAAAATAAAAGTATCATCTAAAACGTCAAAAGTTTCCATTGTCTAAAACAATCCTAGGTAATTTTCTTTTGTGGTGGTATTTTTCAATCAATTACCATGCCACCGTTTATCTCCTATAGAGTGGAAAAAAGTGTAGACATAAAAAAAATAGAGTAAACTGTTAACCCTATAGTTTCAAATGAGTTTGAAAGAGTGCAAGAAAGATTTGAAGCTGTAGTCACTGTATAGGCTTAATGATGAGGCATAATAGACATACAAAAGACATACCATAGACATACCATAGACATACCATAGACATACACATACCATGGCCATTGACATAGACTGCCAAGTGCCCAGACGTAGCCATGACCATATCACCACCATAGACCAACTGTATACAAGTAATGCTATCGATGCAGTTATGTATTTGCTGAATTCTAAACCATTTAGACCCTAGTGTTGCAATGTAAGTTATATGGTTATATAATCAATTATTTGAGATTCCGCTTACATAATCACGGCAAAAATGAACGACACCACAAGCATGGAGAAAGATGAAGAGAAAGAAGCATTTGCATCGCTTCCTCTACTGGAAGAGCCAGAGCTTCTTCCTCCAGAAGTAGAACCGGAAGAACCAGAACCAGAAGATCCACTTCCAGAACTACCAGAGCTGCCAGATCCACTTGATCCAGAGTTGGAGCCGGATCCGCTGTCGTCCTCATCATTTCCTCCGGCAACACAGGCCCATTGGGTGTTGGCCTTGAAACCGGAACCCTTGGGCTCTGCGGAACCCTTGATGTACTTCAAGGCTCCCTTTGGAGTGTCTGGGATATCGTTAGAGGCCTCCCAAGAGGAGCTCTTTGGGGGACACTTGTTGTGAGGCAAGTTCTCCTGGAACTTTCCGTCACCCTGTGGGTTGGCAACTTGCGAGAATTGTTCCTTCAAATTGTCGTAATCCTTGTTGGTCTTGACCGATTTCTTGTCCAGCGAGATCTCCACCAATCCGTATTCGTTATCTTCCTGCGAGTATTCGTACACAAGACCTCCAGAGAAAACGTGGGTCATCTTCTCGGAGAAAATGGCCGAGATTTCTGTAAATGGTCTTGGAGTAACCTTGTTGCATCCGAACTCGGAGAAGAAAATTGGGATCGAGTAGTTAGAGTAGCTCTCCACCTTCTTATCGTAACCAGACGTGGAGAAGGAAGACTTTCCACACCAGGAGTAATCGTTGAAACCGTACATGTCAACACGAGCCATTTCATCGTCACCACAGTTAAAGTAGAGGGCACTCTCAAGACGGTTGACCTCCACATCGGCAGCAGAGTATCCCACGGGGATACGTCTCAAACCGTTGTTCTTTTGGAAAGTCTTGATATCACGCACCACAGCCTTGACGTAAGTGGCAGCAGGAGTAGTGTCAGCATCGTTAATCACTTCGTTGGCTGCGAAAAAGCCCAAAGTGTTATCGTATTTAGACATCAACTTGACAGTCGCAAGCACCTCGTTCAAGTACATGGTGTTGTAGGAGCATTCGGCACCCTTGTCACGGGCAATCAGCGCCTGGGGAACATTGGTATCCAAAATTAAGTAAATGCCTGCATCGTCCAAGGCTTTCATACAGTCGTCGTGGTCGGCGGTGTTGTCGATGGAGTAAACACGAATAGTGTTTATTCCCAACTCCTTGAAGTACTTTATGTCACGTTCACACGTTGTTTTGTCGGCAAGAGGGTCAAAAAGCTTGGAAGATCCTCCGGGTTGGTAGTCAAGACCGCGCATGTAGAAACGCTCATTGGTGTCCTTGACAAAGAAGGCATTTCCTTTGGTCTCGATTGGCGAGAGAGCTGCCATAGCAAGCGGGAGAAGGAGCAACGAAGAAAAAAGCATGGCTGGGTAGGAAGACGTTTTCTCGACTTGGTTATATAAACGCTTATTTCAATTCGATGCACGTTCGATGTAATTAATATTTAATATCTTGTATCAAAACTAATGATCAATATCTAACAAACGATATTAATAATCAAAATTCAATACTTTATGGAGCCTCGGGTATCCGTTTCAAAAGTTGCAGTTGTAAAATACTAACCNGGAGCCTCGGGTATCCGTTTCAAAAGTTGCAGTTGTAAAATACTAACCAATCTGAATGTGAGAAACTGAGCCTTTTATATGAGGGAAGAAGTAAGCGGTGCTTTTCTTGAGGCTGCAGCACAGCAAGTGGAGGCTTGTGCTGCTGGTGCGAGTTTTCTGCAGGAACAGTGTTTACGATTAGAGGCTATTTATATCGGAGGACTCTACATAGTGTTAGTCTCAGCTCGGCACGCCTCGTGAAATACGCGCTCGAACAGGCAACGTGAATCGGGCAAGAGAACAAGAGTTCGATGGTTATAAACTTCGTCTGGTGGTCTCGGACCGTACAGGATCTTTTGCGTAAAATGAAACGATATAGCCGGACCCTGAACTGTGTGCAGTCCCCGCGTCCTGGCTGGACAAAATATTGTGTGGAGGCTGCATGTCCCGCTGATAAGTCTATTGTTTTGGAAGGTTTAAGGGCATAACAGGTGGGGCCCTGATCAAGTGTGGCCTGCTACCGAGGAAACAATTTTCAGGAGGGGCGCAGTGAATTTCTTGAGGATTTTTCTTGAGGCCTAAGTGTGCAGGAGCTGCTAAATATGTGGGCCTCGATGAGAATGTGGACGGTCGAGACTTTCTCGTCACTCACGCACCACTGCTGAAATCAATTTTAGCCGGATCGCATTCTGCAGACAACTTGACTCAAGACCACAATGTCGATCGCAGACAATGTCGATGGTATGCAGGTTGTGGCCTTAGACTTCAATTTCTGACGATCAAACACTGCAGCAGATCCAGGAGCTGTTAGCCGTGTTACTACCACCACATTACTACTGTAGAAGGTGCTAGCGGTATTCCTGCTTATTGAGTTCAATGAGGTATGGAATTCATTTGTTTTATCTTTTGTTATACTAATATTTTTTTGGCTTCTCATAATTTCTCGGTTGCGCCTGTACTAGGTGTCTATCGTGGACTGTTACATTTGTCTTACATTGTCTAGGGGCCGCATTGGTGGCCTTTTTGACCAAAAAAGGTACAAATAATTTCAGGGAGTGAGCAGGCCATTTTTGGACAACCACATTCACGATAATCTAAAGAATGTGTAAATGTATTTACTCGGCACTTAAGGTTTTAATAACAGGACAATATGATATATGTTAAAAACACGTGCAAAATGAGGAATGCTCAGGTGATGCAAATAAAGTCACTGCAAAAATCGAAAACATACCGTATTCGGCTGAAAATTCACCGTCTATACAGGCCACGTCTAACTCTAGGGTAGCGGGTGTTATATCTTTTTCTATGCCTTGTGGTGTAATATAATCTGCATACTGTATACAAAACCGTTAATTTATCATGCTTCCTGTTAATCTGATTAACTGTGTCCTGGTGTAATTTATTGCTTTGACGATCACATATCTTCTTAAATTTCACAAGGCAAACTGATAATCCTTTTTCCAATCTTGTTACCCTCTACCCAAAAATTGTGAAATGGTGTCCCCTAAAGAAATATCCTGCACATAATACCGCACTACTCGCCAACTCAACACGCTCACCTTTCCACAGCACCAATGGCCAGCCAGATACACTTTCTAGACATCAAGGGAAAACCGCTTCTCTCGCGTGACTATAAGGGCGATCTTCCCTCGTCTGCTATAGAAGCTTTTCCGCTTCTTCTCCTTGATTTGGAGCAGGATGATGCCCTCTACAAGCCTTTCATCAATCACAAGGGCATCAACTACGTGTTCATCAGCCACAACAACCTCTATGTGTGTGGGTTGACCCGAAAAAACGAGAACATCATGACCATCATTGTGTTTTTATCCAAGGTCATCGAGGTTTTGGCTCAGTATTTCAAGTCTTTGGAGGAGGAGTCCATCCGGGACAATTTCGTCATCACATATGAGTTGCTAGACGAAATGATGGACTTTGGCGTGCCACAGACCACCGACACCAAAATTTTAAAGGAGTACATTACTCAGGACTATTATAAGTTGATCCGCAAGACTGCCCTGCGTATAGTACAGCCTCCTAATGCTGTGACCAATGCTGTGAGCTGGCGTAAAGACGGTATTAGCTATAAAAAGAATGAGGCCTTCTTGGACGTGGTGGAGTCTATTAATATGCTTATTAATGCTAAAGGGCAGGTGTTGAACTCGGAGATTTTGGGTGAGGTCAAGATGAAGCTGAAGCTTAGTGGTATGCCAGACCTTCGGCTTGGGCTCAACGATAAGGGCATTTTCACTCTGAGCGGCGATGCAGATGAAGATGGTGTCTCTACGGAATCCAGCGGCTCGGCAAAGAAAATCGAGATGGAGGATATCAAGTTCCACCAGTGCGTGCGCTTGTCCAAGTTCGAAAACGAGCGTATTATTACATTTATTCCTCCAGACGGTGAGTTCACCGTTATGTCGTACCGGTTACTGTCAGCTCAGTTTTTGATGAAGCCGTTGATTCTCGTCAAGTGCAAAACTGTGGTACATAAGCATTCGAGAGTCGAGATCGTGTGTCTGGTGAAAGCGCAAATCAAGAAGAAATCCACTGCCAATAATGTGGAAGTGGTGATTCCCATACCGGAGGATGCAGACACGCCGAAATTCACACCAGAGTACGGAACCGTCAAGTGGATTCCAGAGAAGTCTTGCTTGGTGTGGAAAATGAAGACTTTTCCTGGTGGAAAGCAATTCCACATGAAGGCGGAGTTGGGCTTGCCTGCGGTAGTGGATGAAGATGCACTAATGCCCAAGATTCCCATCAAGGTCAACTTCTCCATACCTTACTTTACTACGTCGGGAATCCAGGTACGCTACTTGCGTATCAACGAACCAAAGTTGCAGTACCAAAGTTACCCGTGGGTGCGCTACATTACCCAGTCTGGCGATGATTACACAGTAAGAACGAGGTGATCCATACTCAGAAATACTGTGAGGTTCAAAACCTTGCTAAGCTTGGCTATTGTCCGAATAAATGTCAAAAAGGCCATAAAGAGCATTTGTGGCTCCACTTTCCTGGGAACCCAGGTCCTCATCTACTGAAAATGCACTGGTTTCGAAAAACCTCGTGTTAAGTCCTACACAGTATATGATAGACACTAAGAACCTCTTTACTGATAGTGAGGAGAGGGAAGTCCAGAACTGGCCAGAGCTGAGAACGAACAGATCAAACAAGTTGAACTGAGTTCAGACTGGTGATATTGTCTTCTATTATGCTCAAAAACATATTGTGTGTCCTCGTGTTGAGCATGACACATAAATTCACGTCCCATGGACTGAATTCATTATTCAATAATAAGATTATCGGCCATATTACCCTTAAAGATTTATCTTTCATCACTGAGATCGAGAGTTCTTCAACGAATACACAACTATTAGCCAAGTTCAATTTACAGCGTAGTGTGCTATATACTACAGCATAACGTATAGTCTACATTTTCAAACAGTAGACTATACTGCAGCGATTTATCCAAACATCCGTTACTACCCGTCACTATAACAATATCTATTCTATTACACTTTCGTACAACTCAAAAATTCTATATTACTGAGCACTTTACTGAGCTACATTATGATCCCACATTTGCTATACTTTATACAGTACATAGTTACACTAGTATTCACTACATTGGACCCTGTTCTACTTTACAGTCTCACATCAACATATACTATACAAAATGCATTTTGTACTGTAGTATAGCTTACTACTTGCTGTGTTACATTGAGAATTGTATATTACAGCGTAGAATGGTCTTGTATAATGGTAAAATCTTGGCTATCATCAAACTATCTCCGTTATATAATATTTTTGATCACACAGTTATAATTATTTCCTTTACTGGGTCATTTCGCTCAATTTGTTTCACTTGCCTCTTTTTCCACACTCTTGTACAATAGCTCTAACACGAACGACTTGTTTTCTTGCAGTCCAAAACCGGTAAAATACGGCACGCCAATTTCCTCCAACTGATCTTCACACTCCTTCGCCAACAGGACCTGCTGTTCTGCATATTTCATATAGAGCTCCTGGAATGCCGATTTGCGCCGGTTCTCTGTTTCCGTATTCACATTTTGAAGCTTGGCCAAACAAAATTTGGGTGTCTCCACTGCATTCAACTCGCGCTCAAATTCCCGGTGGAATTGCCTCTGCTTCCACACCTGAAATTCCACCAACTTCAACTTTTTGGGGTCTGAAACCACATATTTTTTGATGTACCATTCAGCTTCGGCCTGGTCTTGGATGAGCCGAGGGTCCCGCTCCTCTGCAGCCCGACTTAGAAGCTCATGAAGTTTCTCCGTATAGTAACTCTGTTTCTGGGCCAAAATGCTGAGTTCTTCCTGTTGACCTTTCTTCCTGATGGCTTTGGAGATTTTGGCTTCGTTCTGTGGCTTGAGCCGCCAAAACTGTTTGCTTCGTGAGGTGAGCTGGTAGTTACGAATCGTATGATGAATAATCTGATCAGTTTTCAGACCACCGTGCTGCGCCAGAGGCTTAGGCTTGGGGTTGGCCATGTCAAATTCCTGCACGAAGTGTAATGGAGAAATGAGTGAGTGGAGATATATACAGGAACATATAGAATACTACACAGACTAAGTAAGCTATATAGTAGTACAAAATTCAAACTGAAGTATAGCCCACTAGAATACTTGTAGCAGACCAGGAACTGATTCAATACTTATTCTGCGTTGACCCAACTACTCATATTATTTTCAGGCTGTCTGCTTGACATGAAAGTTTCTTTCACACACTATTTTTCATAGTCCTTTTCATAGGGTGTCATACTAAAGATTTTCTGATCGACAGAAGTAGGATAATGGGTTACCAAGATTCTTCACTAAATGTCCTCCAATTATTTGCAAATGTCTTCAGTTCACACTCAGAAACTTTGGTTCACATCTTGGAACGGCCCTCTCTGGATATAATATACTGGGCCTCTCTTCTGCCACTATACCATGCTCCATGTGCACACCCGTTGGAAGAACCAGCCATTGTTTCAGCACCCGCAAACCTAATATGGCCAGCGCCTAGGGCCAACTTATCACAAAACTCATTTGTTGCCGAGTATCCTAATCTGCCAGCGGAGTAGGAGCCCCGTACCAAGGAGTCACCGTTCCATTCCGTGTTCATAATATTGAACGGTTTCTGGACAGGAGAAGAAGAAATCTGTTGCAACATTGGTTCGAACATTTGCCAGATCTGCTCTTTGGTCATGCCCTCAATGTGCTTGGAAAGAGGACTTTGCGTGAGAAACACTAGAGACGAAACATTGCTCATGGCCTGGTAATTGATGATTATCGTTGGGTGAGCCCAGGAATCAGTGCCCAGAGCCAGGGCCAGGGCCAACACGTAGAAACGGTGCACGTCACGTGGCCAGAAACACTCTTCAAATTCAAACACAACCTTTCCGAGAGACCCGTACTCACATTCCGGGTATACCGAAGTGATGTTCCCAGGCAAAGAAGGTTTCCATTCAATAAAGCAGGGATCTAAAGGGTCACTGATGCAGAGAAGACTGGCAGGAATGGTGCAAACCACGTATCGGCCGTGAAAGGTTCCATTGGTGGTATGGACCGTAACATTCAGGCCATTGTGATGCACTTTGGTTACGTGCGTGTTGGGACGAATATTATGGTCTTGGTATTGCTTTGGAAGCTCCTGAAGCTCATTGCCAAAGACTGTTTCAAAGCCGTTTTTGACGTATGCATTACGCCCCAAATGATCATCTCCATAAACGAACTGTTGCTTAGCTGAAGCCTCAGTCCATGAAATGCCGTCCCAGAGCTCCACCCAGAGCCGCACTACTTGTGGAGCATACTGGGCTTCGTCCCTCAGAATCTGACTTTCCTGGGCCTCTACATACATCCGGCACATTTCCTCCACACTGACATCAGCCGCATCCGGGTAATCTTCATAGTATAATGCAGCAAATGTGGCTACCTCCCTGACCACACTCTCGAACTTATAGGGTTGAATCTCCTTGGAGTCCCGGGAGAGGTACTGGTGTTTGCCATCATCAAAGAAGTAGTCGACGTTTTTGAGCTTCTTGGCCTTTTCAAAGAGGGGGTTTCTGAGTGCATCATGGAACCATGAGGCGCCGAAATCATAAGAAACGGAAGGGTCGAGTGTGGCTTTTTTGGAAACGAGCCGTCCGCCAAGCCTGGACCTCAGCTCCAAAACCACGGTATCGGTAATACCTGCCGCGTAAAGATGAGACGCGGCGGAAATGCCCGCCATTCCCGCGCCAATAATTATCACGCTATAAGACATCTTAAGGAAGTATAAAAAAACTATGTATCCCTAGTTTGCATCAAATATTTTTTTTGGAGTTCTAGATCAATAGGGATGCATCAATAATGCAAAGCTATGTTTTAGATCTGTTTCAGATGAATATCTGTTTGAATTTGTGGACTGCTTAGAAGTCAATATGGTTTGATTTCTGATTGGTGGGCAATGCTTCACAGGACTTTGAAGTGTGTTTTCCAGATTTACTGGGCTAGCCTGAGGGCGGAAGGTGTCGTATTTATATGCCATGCGAGATAGCGGCGCTTTAGGAAGGTTGGTGCGGGTACAGGACATTTCGCAACCACGATCGGGTTTTCGGGTTGCAAATTCCGCGTTACAAATGGTACTTTGTATACTACTGATGATCAAACAGGAAGTGTTATTCTTCACTATGTTAAAGATGAGCTCATAACAGTACCACATTAATAAAGGAATCACTCGTATAGATTAGGAAAGAATTGATCCACGTTCTGTAGGGAAAGAATGGAAAGAATTGGAAGAATTCGATGTTTTGTGTTCAGAGTCACTGGCGAAGGTCACAAATGCCACCTCCAAGGTCCGACTTAAAGCTCATTTTGCGTTTCAGTTCAGTTTCAGTTGAGTTTGATTTCCATTAGAGTACCTGGTTATATGGTAGGCTACGAAGAATCCATTGCATGCTCAATTTTTTTTCTCTACAAGTGGGATCAGAGACTATAGCTCAAGAACAATAGACGACAAGGGCTCAAAACCAGGGCTCAAAATTAAGGACTCAAACACCCGGTTAAAGACCCAGGGCTCAAAATCAAGGATTTGAAATAAATGACTCATTCTAATTGTTTCCCCTCCCGAAATTGTCTCAGATTAAACTTTTAGAATTCCCCGGTGGATTTTCTCGCTAAGCCAAAAATTTTCAGCTGTTCTTCCTTTAATACAAAGTTTAATTTTCAAACTTTCAGAACAAAGGTAACTGTGTTCTTACTGACTATCCGGTTGGGCGTTTGGATGTATGACCCCTTTTATTGGCTCCTCAATAGACGTGAAAAGTTACCAGATACCAAAAGGACTACACTTTTCTAATAAAATATTTAGCCATTTTACTCTACAATGAGATTGGTTGAGCTGGTTTCCAAATGGTCTTTATTGACACTCATATACTGACATTATAGACTATTACTCCCAGACTGCATTCAGTATTTTCAACTTGCAATAAAATTGTGGCGACTACCATATTGATATTCAAGAAGTGGTCCATTCATTTCATCCTTACTATAGATATTCTATTTACATTGCTATCCATTGTTTGGTATCAGGTGTCAGGTCAGGTGTTTGGTCAGGCCAAGTCACGCTTCTTTGACTTTTTGGCCAAGGGTGATGATCTCTGACATCACCAACATATACTGCTGGGTAGCAAAGGCCAAAAAACTCCATATTTTAAACACGCCCAGACCCTTGTTCATGTCAAACACTGCCTTTTGGCCCGTGTTCGTGACCATGAAGAGCATCTCCATGGCGACCCTTATGGGCACGTCACAAGTCCATGCAGCAGCCAAAAACTCCCGGTGTAATACCCGGGCTAAGACGCGAACTACTTGTCCTGAGCTACACGCAGGCCCGTCCATTTCAGACATAATCTCGGTCCATAGAATGTCCGGTATACTGCATATAGAGGATGTGATCGTGGTCACCAACTCCATTTGCTTATTTTCCACCACTAGCTCAAAGGCCTGGAGCGTGCGAAAAACACTTTGGGAAACTGTCTCTCGGAAGGAGTCTGACTTGATGCAAGAGATGACTATTGCGAGGGCATTTTTGGGGATTTCCGTCTCAAAGCCCATGTTTGGCTGCAAAAAGTCGGCCAAAACAAGCAATCTTTTCATAAACTTCAAATAAGTTTGGTTATCTTTTGCAGCCGTTTCAGTCTTAATACTTTCCATCAACGTCACAAGATCCTGCTTGTGTACAAAGCGGCCCCAGAAGAGCAGAAAAGTTCGAGCCGTTAAGAGAAAAAGAAGCAGCGAAAATGACCCCTGACCCCTCAAAAGCCGGAGGTTTTTTATGATATTATCACGTACCCATTTTTGGTCTAAGATAAACCTCCGGAAGTAATCGGCTTCCAAAAAGAGTGTTTCCACATTCAGGTCCGCCAACTTCTTCATGCTTTTCTTCTCTACATTCCGGAACCACAGCGCCCGGGCACCCTTTTCTGCCCAGAAGTCCGGGTCACAGTTGGCAATAGGAAAAAAGGGTCCTTCTGCTTTGTCTGTAGCGGCATAGGGCTTGAAAATCTCATCGATTTCCGAGAGCTCCTCGTTGCAAAGCTGTTGCATTTCTTCATTCACCACAGACTCGTTCCATCTCATGCCAAGATAATTGTACTTGGAATCTCCTCGGCTACCGAGCCTTTTCAGCTTAATTCCTGGATACACTAACTTAATGAGCTTACCTATGATGGCATTGCCAAGAATCACTTTCTGGCGGTTTTCTGGGCTAACGAGGTCACTCCCATACTTGTGCATGAGCTTGCGGCACAAGATATAATACATCTTATAGATGGCGACACGAGGTAAGGCGTTTTTTTCATGAATTTTTTTTTGCGGTTCTGGGGGCTCCGCAACATCCTTTGAATCCGATGCGTGTGGCTCTGGACTTGATCTTTCGGGCTCGTAGATCACGAGCGAAGTGATGATTTTGAGTGCCAAAAACGACCGGAGAAGTTCCTGAGTTTTGATGGAGGCTAGTTTCTCCTGGGCCCCAGGGTTAATTGATGAGCAGTAGTTGGGATGCTCAAAAATTCCTAGCACATTTTGGCTCACCATAATTCCTGCATGTACCGAGCCAGTCGGTACCGATTTGTCGATTTTAGAGGTGGGATTTGTGCTTTGGAAGTAGTGACTAAAATTCTGTGCATGAAACAAAAGGTTGTACAAATCGTCGATGTACAAGAAGAGACGTTTTTCCAAGAGGATCGACAAGAGAAAGTGGTGAAAGTTGGACACGTTCACCGCCAGAAGCTGGGGGACAAGGCTTTGTAGAATGTGGTCACAAAGCTCGTACTCGTGGGAAAGAAATATCAAGTGAGGACTTGCTGGGGCAACTCCCTCATGGATTTCCTTTTTGGGAGTACTTTCGGCCTTGGACGTAGTTTCTTGTTCGGGAATACGTCGCGAGCTCTTGTGTTGCGGCTCCTGCAACTCATATTTGCCGTAATTGTCACCCAACGAAAACATGTTTAAATGCGACGAAATGGAGATGTTTTTTGTGTGCATGTTTCTGGGTGGAGCACTCAGAAAGGGCATGTTGAAGGGCAGGTCACCTATAACGTCTGAGTACGAAAGGTTTCCTGCAGGCGAGGCCGAAGAAGGCTTGTGGAACATTTCCATAGCTGAAAAGCCAAAATTCCCGGAGAGATTGCGTTCAGATCCTGATCTATACGTCATATTGGGAAGGACATCTTCCAAATTTGGGTTGTGGAGATTCTGCATGTGTAACAGGCTCGGCACGAGCTGGATATTCGGGTTATTGGGAATATCTGGATCGACATTTTGAATGGGGTCATTTCCCATAGGAATATTTCTCAAGGGATCATTTTGCATATTCGGACCGACGTTTGTCATGTTGGGATCGACATTAGTCATATTCGGATCAACATTCGGATCAATATTCGAACTCTGGAGACCTTCTTGCGGATCTTGCCAATCTTGGGGGTACTGGGCATTCACAGGAAGAACATGAGCTGAAGAAAAAGGTGGGGGATCGTTGGAAGTAGGTGCAAAAGATCGAGACTCATGCAAAACATGAGTGTTTTGTGGTGTGCTTTCTGAAGTGTTGAAAGTGACGTTTTGGGCCAGTGACCGCTGTCGTTTATGTCTGTTTGGTGGTCTGGACATAGATTCGGAGGGTAAAACAACGTCGTAGAATGGGCGTTTGGTGCACTCCAACACGAAGTGCAAAGATAGATTTGGATAGCGTGGACGAGGAAATTTCGGACTCTTTTTGAGAAGAATTGTCCAAAGACAAATGAATTTGATACCTTTTCGAAACTTGTGGGGTTTACAAGCCAAAATCTGGTATGTTTTTTGGTTTATTTTCTGGGATAATCAAGAATTGAGGAACAACTAGTTCTTGATATGCGGGAAATAAAGTTTTTGAGAATCTGGATGTAACTTCCAGATTCACGCGTCTAAAAAGAACTTTAAAAGTGCTGATATAAATGGTGAAACTAGTGTGAATGATACTTGGATGGAGTTTTGGGATGGGTACTTGACACAGCTTCGGCGAAGGAGGGCTCGAATAAGTAGTTCAAACAGAGAGATGCTCAAAATCGGTGGCAGACGCTGGAACCGTTTCTGTCTGAGGATTCTCGAGAGGTTTGAAAGGTCAGGTTGATTTTGAATGCTCTTCTTGAGGTGCTCTGAAGATAGACTGATCTTACTAAACACCTGCAGAATTGTGCGTTTAGAGAGAGCCGCCTTAGGGATGGTTAGGCCGACTTTGGAGATGATTGGATGATGGGTCTGACCTACTTGATGAATGTTTTTTCTCGAGACGTCTTAGAAGTAACCACACATGTTGAGCAGCTCAGAGTAGCTGGAGTGTGCTGTTCTGTGCAAGCGAAGATATAGTAGAAGCAGGAATAGCGAAGCGATCTAAGAGGATGTGCCTGCAGGACGCAGTTTTTAAGGCAGCAGGTGCGGAGGGGTCTAGACCGGCTATTTATAGGATAGACCAAGCAGAGAAAGGATCAGGGAGGGAATGGTCTGCGTCATTCAAATTTGAAACGGACGTGGATAGTAAGTTCCCAAAATTCACAAATCCGTGAGTTTTGATGTCTCTTGAAACCGGTGATTTACTTGTTCTTTGGTTCCTGCATCAACAAAGACTACACACAAGCGTTTGTTTAGACGCGAAACGCGCGCTCCTGTTTCAAGCGACTGCACACTATTCCTTCTACGTAGGCGAGCGCCCATCCCGCATATGCACATCAACACTATAACGTTTGTTAAAAACCAGCGTAACTCCGAATGTTCGGAGTTGAAATTTGGCAAGCCGAATGCATGTGAACGGAACCCCTTTATTGCCCTTTTCCCGAAATGGTCAGACTCTCTCATTAAGAGATTCCCAAAGTGAAACACCCACGTGCTTGTGGCTAATCCTGGGGCGGTTGGACTGTCGGCTGGTTGAAGGGGTGCATCGGCAAAATTGGAACTTTTGGCCCAAGCTATAGGAACTAATTGAGGGTACAACGGGACTGGCATATGCATTGACCACGTCTCATGAACCTGGCATGGAAACGAGAGTCCGCGGGAGTCACGTGACTGTACCCAATTTACGAAGGTGTGCTCCTTTGCTGGGCGTTTTTGCTGTGGGCAGATTTTCTCATCAAATACGCCCTGAAAGTTGGTTATAAACTCAAAATTGTATGTTTAAAACTGGTTTGTTTCTATTGACTAGACTGGCTGCTAGAATCACCTGATCCGGACTATTAGTGGTTAGATCACACACTAGAGATGTCTCATAACCAGCATTAATGAACATATATATATACATTGAGCTTCGGAATTAAATTGCAAGTTATTAGTCATCTAGTAGTTCGGGTAGTATCACTAGAATCGTATGCAATGTTACGGTAGGTCCCTATTACACCTCAATTGTTAGTACAGTTTCTCACACTGTCAGTTTTATAATTTATGTATGCTTCCGCCTGACTTTCTCCACAATAGTCAATTGTGCTAAAGGATACTACCAGAGTGTTACTGCTCCACACTAATGTAATTGCAGGACTCTGGGAAGTTATCTTAGATTTTGTATTTTTAAATCTTTTTTAATGCCAAAGACTGCATCTGAAACATTTCATCAATAAAGTACTTTTCGATACTACACACTGTAATGTATTTGGAACTACTCATATACTGTAATGCGGAACTATCATCCCACTTTTCAGGTAGCTGTTTTGACTACAAAACCAAGACACCTCTATGAAAAGTCTGTTAGGTCATTTTCAGGAAATCCCCATTGTACATGAATAGAGGCTTAAATGGAACCCCCCTAAGACTTTTCGTCAGGTCCGCTTGAAAAACAATAGCAGAAGCCAACAATTCTTATAAATATATAGCAGTATTATTGACACATGTTCAACCTTTTGTATGATCTATACAAACTTAGATGGTATTATGAAGCTTTTTATATTCGGTAATTGCTATAGTTCACTTTCCAGAATCCTTCTGTAATCCTAGCTTTTTCTAGTATTATCTCTCTTTAGGTCACTTCCATATTCATTTCATTCTTTGACTCCTCTATCGGGATTCACACCGATTAAAGCTGCTTCAATATGGAGACACAGGCATATGAGTTGAAGTTTAGTATCAGAAACCATATTTTGCCCAAAATTAAAGTTGAGTGTTGCAGTTTTTTGTGGTTCCCGAAATACTCAGCTCATTAAAACCAGGAGCTAAACTCTTCTATATACTATTAAGATTTTTTTCAAGAGTAAAAATCAAGAAAATCAGGCAATTTATAACAAACTTACCACCTCACTCTCATATCGTATATATCCTACATTATGGTTTACTACTATACGACTACCTCAAGATGCAATATAACACTACACTGTACTACTTGAACACTAGGCTACAATACCACTGAAATACCATACCACTATACTACTATACCACTATACTACTATACCACTGTAGTAATGTAATATACCACCATACTACTCCATTACTACCCTACCAGATCACTGAACTACGGAACCACATTACTCTCCATTGCAACACTTCTCTCCCGTGATAACTATAAGCGAGCCCAGCATATCAACATTATCTCCTCACACAAGAGGAGCTTGGTTGTTTCTACTAATAACGTGGCCAGTAAGTTCAAATTGAATTTAGGCCAGGAATGTGCATACATTTCTACTAGAAACAGATGCCCTGGAGCTTCGTCTGATTTTTTGGCTTCAGAAACTCAGTTTCAGAGGGTGAGAAAATCATGCTCAAAAATTGAAAATCTCATGTTTTGGCTATATTGATGTAGTAATATGCGCTTTTCCCATAGAGGTAATTTAAGAAAATAAAAAGTCAATTAAGATTCTACTTTGGGAAAATTCAATATATATGCAGGGACAATAGCTTGAACAAGACTTGCTCTAAAATGGTGAGTGTCATTAATCTACGTAATGTGCCGTACCATACAATACTCGCACCACCATTACAATAGTATTCGAAATGGAATTTCATGACTACTGTCTCACAAAATTCCAATATAACACAGAATAATCAATACCCATACAAGACGTGAACTGAATTCCAATATCATACAAAGACTTTAATTCGATGAAAAATTTCAATACTCTACAATTGAATATACCATGCAATTTAAATAATGGTCGCAGTGGTTTGTATGCAGTTCAATTACACTTGCATTTGCTAAGATGAAAAAAAAAAGGAAGGGCTGACTCAGGCTAGTAATTGCAATTTACAATGATCCCTGCTAGAAACCTCACTGAGAATGTCAAGCCAAGTTCAAAGCTATTTCGTAAAATATCAATGTTTACAATACTTTGTTACTTATACTTATCATCTGTTACAGCTGTGTATTTAACAATGCACCAGATATCCGACTACTAAAAGTTCATCCTAATACAGTTATGTATGTTCAGATACATTAATATTCAGTTCTAGAATTAATATGCAGCCTGATATATCCCTGTAGCTGAAAAGGGTGTAAGTCTCTAACTGCTTATTAAGTGACTGGATCGTTCCAATACGTTAGTTTTTCTACTAGCATCACTAAGCTACTGATTTTGATCACTACTATATGCAATACTCGGTTTCCCATTACTATAGATTCTGGTGTTCGGCAGTGCTACAGTCTTTTGCAGCACTTAAATACACTAACAACACTGCGCAGTTTTCACTACTGCGATATCATGAACTAGTCTATTGCATTCCTCTAAGCGCACAACTACTGGACACTAATTGCCTTTAATACTGGTTCTCAGTTATACACTACAGTAACAGACTATAATCCTACTTTATCTCTACTTTAGCATTACATTTATTTACAATGTGCTAGTGTACTTGACTTGTATAACTCACTATTAATACGCTACTTCATCTTCGCTTATCTTGCGGGATTGGACCCCAAATAAACACATTCAAATATCATTCAACGGAAAGACATATTCAGATGCGATAGATCGTGTCATCTAAACAGCACCAAACTGGTCATTCTTTGACTCCGTTGGATTCGATATAGATGTACAGCATTGCCAAAACACACATCACATCAAACATGCTCTATACCTTGAGCCCTGCTCAATCCTCTTCGTCGAACTTTGGTGCCAAGTAAAACCTCAAGTAGCCTCCGGCATCCAACTTGTACTCGAACAAAGCAGGGGTTTTGTCGGCCAACTTGATGGTTATGGATGACGACAACGCCGTGGCCTTGATGATATCACTCAAGTATTTCAAACCAAAAGTTAAGTCCACAGCATTCTCCAAGTTCACTGTAATGGATTGGTCAGGATGGTCCAAGTCAGTAAATGGCTTCAACACCACCGAGCCGTTTCCAGACTCACCCTCAGCACTGAGCTTGACCGAATCCTTGGTCACAGTGATATTAAGAGACTCACTCAAACCCTTCAAATCACGCACAATCTTGGAGAACTCCGTGCTAGGCATGTTAATCACAGAGTCATACTCCATGTCGTCAATTCTCAAAAAGTCAGAATCAATGTCCATCAACTTCAAAGAGTACTCAGAAACACGCTCCCTCTTCTTGTCCTCAAAAATAGTCAAGACGTTGTCAGGAGCATCTTCAGCCAAAATCGTCAAGTAGTCATCATTGTTTCCACACCTGATAATTTTGGAGAACGATTCCAAGTCAATTCCCAATGTAATGTCACGGTCACATCTGTACTCAGAAAAAGCAGACAGTCCGACCAAAAGAGACACCAACAACACTCTGGAGTCATCCACGGCCTGTACAGTAATACCGTGCTCGGTACAGTTGAAGTTACAGAGTTTAACGCAGTCCTTGATGGAGTCCACGATTTTTTTGAGGAGACTGGCTTCGTCAAATTTACCTTCAAGCATGATGAGGAGAAGAAAAGTGAAGTGGAACTGAAAACTGACGCGTCGCGCCATATACCGCGCGCTTGTCACGTGGGACTGCATAAAAGCATCCATCCATGAAGTCCGTATACATGATGAACGTCGCGTTCGTGACTGTGTGTGAGTTCAGTGTATATTGAAAAAGACTCTAGGCCAAAATCTATGTGGAGCAAAAATATCTGTAGTATTAAGAATATTAGCATCGAAAAATGTTGTAGTGTAGGCTTTTTCTCTTTGGAATGGTGTTCAGTAAGCAAGGAACTCATCTGGTACATGCCAATTCATAGTTCAATGAAGTATCATCTTACCGCTTAGTGGTTGCGTCAAAAGCCACCAAAATTGTGAGCAGGCAAAAGTCCAGGCAATCATTTATAATAGGATTCAAAGGATTAAAAAAAGTATAATGTAAAGGCGAAAAAGCAGACATTTCTTTATCAGACAATTTCTTTATCAAATAACTCGTTTTCAAAATAATCTTTTATCAAAACATTTCGTTATAATGAGAATGGGTCATACAGATAAATCAGGTATTTCGTTATTAGACAAATTTGTCCTTCTTTCTTAAGATCATCGTCACCAACGATATACGCATAAAGTCGCATTAAATCACTTTTTTAGGTGATTAGGGGACTGGATTGATTTTTTTCATTCTAGATCGTCTTCTAGTACACATTCTCCAAGTTGCGTTTTCTGAAAGGACAACATTAGCGACATTTTTCTCCCGAAGATAAATCCTGCAAATGTCCCTCACAACCTATAAATCCGGTCATTTGTTTGTAGACAGAAAAGTTTGTAGTCAGACAGCTTCATTTTCGTACAGATTTGTTATCGTACAACTTCGCGACGAATAATATCAAAAACGTATTCGATACTTCGTTATTGTCAATATCAGACTTGGTCAAACGTTACCCACAACACCATATTCAAACCCACAATCCTACTTCTTTTCTCCCATTTCACGACTCCAGCGATACAACTCCTTTTTATACTTGTCGGCTTTGACAAGGCCTGCACGAATTGATGAGAGGTTCCTGATGTATTCGTGCTGTCGCTGGATACTGACCTGCAAATAGTTGATCAATTCCTGCTGGATGGCCACGAGCTCATCGTCATCCTCAGTCTCTTCCATTTGCTTATGTTGTTGTCTCTCAAAAATCTCAAGTGACTTCGGGAGCGCAAAAAACGGATCTGAAACTTGAATGGCCTCGCTCTGGAGTCGGGAGTTCCTTGTTATCCGGCGATCGCTCTCTAGTTCAATTTCCTTTTTGATGGTAGCTCCATTTTCCCCAGTTCCTTCAGTTTCTTCGCTCTTGCCATTTTCCCTCTTGCCATTTTCCATTTCGCTCTTCCCGTTCAATTCTTCATTGTTCACGTTTTCTTTGTCGCTGGTGCCGTTTTCACTATTTCTATCTTCTTCTTCAAATTTTCCATCTTTTTCCTCGCCATTCTCATTTTCGCCCTTTCCGTTTTCACTACCTTCCTCTTTGCTTCCCCTCGTGTCGCTTTCATCTAAGCCATGGTCATACTGCGGAAGCTCCATGTTCTCCTCCAACTGGTAATACCAGTCTTCACCATCTAAAACCTGCAATAATCGATTGAACTGGTTCAATGTTTTCTGCTCTCCCTCAATAACCTCTATAAGCTCTGCTGCCAAAGTAGAAAGGCATCCCAGCTTGAACGTCTTCGAGATGGCCGGATGTGTGTATATTTCCGACGGGTGATAAAGAGGGGCTAAAATTTCACTGAGCCGGATCTTTTTGAATGGATTATCGTCGTCATCATCCGAAAGCTCCGAGTCACTGGACTCGGAATAGGAGTCTTCATTGGCTAAGGAACGGCTGGAACTACCTTTTTCGGCACTGTTTCGGTAGAAATCCAGCCACCGACGCTTATTGTTGTAGTTTGTGCGTTCAATGACGTCGTTGGTAAGCACCAAGTGGTTGCTGCCGTTGTACTCGACAATTTTGGGAGTAAGTGTGTTGATATTTGCGCCTGTTGGAGCGATTTTTTTGCCCCTGTTTCCGGATGGCAAATCGGTGGTACTGCCTTTCTGCGCCCGTATGAGAAGCGCCAGTTTTAAGCGGGAAATGGTGTCAAGTGATTTGGAATCTAGCATTTGGGTGTAGTAGATTGTAGTGGGGTGGGAGAAAGCGAGAAATGCTGTGTCTCACGTGATTTCACACGTGATGCATTAAGTGTAACTTTGGTCACGTGCCCCACTCGCCCGCTTGAGATGTTTCTGCTAATGTACTTATTCTCGGCCATAATTAATCCTATAAATCATACTTTGTTATGACTGTTCATAAGTATCTGCGGCCATGCATTTAAGCCTTACGTCGTAGTTGTCTATATGTGTACCTGTATATGATCGGAGCAATGGCTCATGTGTCAAACTATCTCTCGTTAGTCAGAAGTCTGTTGAATCGTGTAGGTTTTGACTGTAGTTATGAGCCCGATGAGCCAAAATCTCAACTCGTGGCCAATGATACCCTTTTTTCCAAATAATAGCATTTCCGCTAGGTATAGGTTCATTAAGCTTTGCCCATATTTTTGCTAGATAACAGAATATCTCTCAGAAATAAATGATGCATATGTAAATCATGGTTCAGGACCACAAATGATTCCGGACTTTTTCTGATGCTAGAATTCTTCTTTAATTGTAAGGTCGCCAAGGTTCACGTCGCCAATGGTCAACTCATCTAATTTCGGCAAGTAAGCCACTCGAGTGGTCAGTTTTTCTTCAAGAGGCAATATTAGGCGAAATGCGTCGTTGCCGGTTAAATAGTAACGATGCATTCGTTTGGTACGAAGAAATCCGAACAGTTCGTACAAATGCAATGCTGCCTCATTATTCACCTCTGTTTCTAAGGTCACCTCGTGCACACGGTCCCACTCGACCATCTTGGCGATGGACATTTTGACCAATTTCTTCGCCATGCCAAAGCCCCGGTACTCAGGCTCTATCACTAGCATTCCGATGTACCCACGCATACGGACGTCCTTATGGGGCTCTACCTTAGATATGATGACCCCTATAATCTTGTCTGAACCTTCGGGACTAATGAGGATGCAGTATTGAGGCCATTGGTGGAAAAAGTACCAGTAAACGTAAACGGAATAGGGCTCTGAAAGATGCACAGCAATGAGTTGAGATACTTTTTCGAAGTGCGTTTTACATGCCAAGTCCATCGAGTAGTATCGGAACCCATCCTCTATGAAGTCGATTTTGTAGTCTTTTGGGCCGGCCATTACACTAAGAAACGACTGTTGATGACAGTCCGCGCGCGAAAAGGTATTTCTGCAAAATAACTATAGCCTAACTGGCATAATGTTTTGGGAATGATCAAGGTTTTTAGCCTGAGATTTTGCGGGGCATTTCTTTCGGGTTCTTTGTGTTAAGGAGTTTTTTTTTGGAGTAATCAGGGACTGTTGTGGAGGTTATGTGTGGAAGAGTTTTTTTCTTGAATGCAGGATCAGCAGTAATTGTCTTAATACAGACTCTCGATATTTTTTAAATCTCACACTAATGAGTGATTTTGATTTCTCGTTATTATATTTCTTCCTTTCTTTTTTTATAAGCCGCTTATTCACCCTGGATTTATTGGATCTATTTTCTTTGAAACAATTTAGGGTTCTGCAGGCAGACCAGTCAACATCAGGGATTTAGCTATCGTACGCAAGCCGACATGCGACCAATACATGTTTATCAGTTTGTGAATTATCACATTCCGTGTATAAGCTCTTCATATAGAAATTCAGCGCATGCATATAGAGTGGCTGTTTACCTTAAAACACTACACAAAAGCGCTTCTTGAATATATAAATGGTAGGCTTCTCACGATATTCAATTATCCTAAATATCCCTTTGTAAACTCTCCTAATACTTCTTAGAGATATCAAGACAAATACAGATGACAACTAGTCCCATTTTTGAATGATTCGACTTTTCTAGGAACGCGCAAATAACGTCCTTGGAATGGCAAGGGTGACTTAATTGGATATTGTGTTAGTATAGAGAACCCTTCAAAATTCTAAAAAATTGCTTCTTCGATGGCACTTGCCTTGAACAATTAAATTCAAACCGAGTGAAGAATTGGCAAGTTGAGTAATCAGTGTTGCGCTTTTCAAAATTCAATGGATTGGCCCGTTAAAATTTGGGTGTCGAATACTTACTGTTAAATTGCACTTTGAGTTAGTCAGCGATATACAGGCGAATGAATCAATCAAATGATTCAATTCTTGATTAGACCCCGAATTGGTTCTTGAAGTAATTTTGAAGTGCTCAACTCAATTGACCTCGGATTGACAGTTGATTAGGCCAATTGATTAAACTGTTGCATTGGTCTGCTATTTTCGACATTTGAATAGATTGCTCGGGCAATTTTTACCGATGGTCTTATTAGTGCAAAGAAATTTACTAGTGACTTGGACTACAGGAATACACTTGACAGAATTGACACGCTTGTATAGTATTGTGTGCAGAATCGGCATTCCAAGAAATACTGGGCCTTTGAATTAAAAGGGTAATTTTGTGGGGTACCCCGGGCATTCTGATCGGCTGAGCGGAACATGATAAGTGACCCGGGATTTCTCACCAAGTGATCGCGCTCGGTGACGGTTGTACGTGGTATTGGGGCTTTTGGTGTGTGTGGGCTAGATTGCAGATTTGCTCTTCCGAATATAGCAATTGCTTGAAAGCAAGAAAAAAAATGCCTCGTCGCACTATAATGCTCCTTCAGCCAATGAAGGCATATTGATTTCAGGTAGGCGCTAAGAGATTATGCGCATAGAGGTTCGGGCCAGTGCGGTCCCCACAGAGTGCCCAAAGAATGCCCAGAACAGCCTCAAAGAATGCTCCTAAACAGACAAAGTCACAGTGTTTCCAAATAACTACAAAATCACACGAGTTTAACTTTCAAACAGAAAGATTATCCAGGTTTAGAAAGCCATCAAGCCTAGTTCATCCTCCCGCTCTATTCTTTCCAGTCGATGTCACTTGGCATATCTATATGCAGTTCCGTCTATATGCGTGTGACGGCGAATAAAAACTTTCCATGGACATTATAAACCCCACCCGAAGTTTCCGGAACCGGTGGGTCCAGAAATATGCGTATAGACTCTCACTTTGCAAGAGCTTCGAAAATTCCGTAAAAATTTGCTGCTGTGATGGTTCCTTCGTGGGTTGTTTCATCACACCACTTGTTTGCGACGTGCACATTACTGACGGCTCGCATTAAAAAGTTCGCAGTATTTGGGGACCCGGAGCGGAGTGCTCCTCGTGATATATAAAGACACGATTTCCGCAGCGAGGTAAAACCACATTCCCTACTACAAACAGAAAAATTACAATGGCTGAAGTTTTGCAAAAATCCGGTGTTATTTACGGCGATGACGTCAGAAAGCTCTTTGACTACTGTCAAGCTAAGGGCTTTGCTATTCCTGCCATTAATGTGACTTCGTCCTCCACTGTTGTTGCTTCTTTGGAGGCAGCCCGTGACAACAAGTCGCCTATTATTTTGCAGACTTCTCAAGGTGGTGCTGCTTACTTTGCAGGTAAGGGTGTTGCCAACGGCGACCAAAGCGCATCGATTGCTGGTTCTATTGCTGCTGCACACTACATCAGAGCCATTGCTCCTACCTACGGTATCCCAGTTATCTTGCACACCGACCACTGTGCCGAGAAGTTGTTGCCATGGTTTGATGGTATGTTGAAGGCTGACGAGGAGTTCTACGCCGCTAACGGTACTCCTTTGTTCTCCTCCCACATGTTGGACTTGTCTGAAGAGACCGACGACAAGAACATTGCCACATGTGTCAAGTATTTCACCAGAATGGCCAAGATGAACCAATGGCTCGAGATGGAAATCGGAATCACCGGTGGTGAGGAGGACGGTGTCAACAACGAACATGTTGACAAGGAGACCTTGTACACTCAACCAGAGACCGTTTTCGCTGTGCACAAGGCTTTGGCCCCAATCTCGCCAAACTTCTCCATTGCCGCTGCTTTCGGTAATGTCCATGGTGTTTACAAGCCAGGTAACGTGGTGTTGAGACCATCTATCTTGGGTGACCACCAAAAGTACGCCAAGGAGCAAATTGGTACTGACAACAAGCACCCATTGTACTTGGTGTTCCACGGAGGTTCCGGTTCTACCCAGGAGGAGTTCGACACTGCCATCAAGAACGGTGTTGTCAAGGTCAACTTGGACACCGACTGTCAATACGCTTACTTGAAGGGTATTCGTGACTACGTGTTGAACAAGAAGGACTACTTGATGTCGCAAGTCGGTAACCCAGAGGGTGAGGACAAGCCAAACAAGAAGTACTTCGACCCAAGAGTCTGGGTCAGAGAGGGTGAGAAGACCATGAGCGCCAGGATCGCCGAGGCTTTGGACATCTTCCACGCCAAGGGACAATTGAACTAAGCCTACGGTGTTATCTGACTAGAATAAACATACGACTATATACAGTGTAGACATCAATTTTCACATGCCCGCGATTTGTAATGGGGAATCTGGCGTCGAATCTTCCATGGAACGTGGGCAATTGAGTACAACAACTCTCATTATATTCCATTCCAACATTTCCAGGGCCCTAGCCTGTCTGATCACACTTATTTGAACTCTTCCGTTCACCTTGTAAGGCGTGCCACCGAATAGGCTTTATTCACCTAATTCGTACTTTCCCCGCCTCCAATGATCTTCTGTACCTTCTGATATTCTGGCATAAGCACCGGATTCATTTTATATTGTACATGTTGGGCTATATCTGCATTTGCCTTGACATATTTGGCGACACAACGGTCGGTGCACGACGCTTCGCCGGTGACGATATCGCCTTCTCCGTACTCTCGGCCTATGCACTTTTCACGGCACTGCCGAAGCATTTTGTTGAAGGTAGATGCAGTTACTGAATACTGCACTGTGGCACGCCGCACCTTTTCGGGGTTGACCTCCACATTGGAGTATTGGGCGGTGTTGCCGAGGAAAAACGACATGGGGTGGTTGGGAGAGCAGCGGTGAAATGAAAAAGTCATAATCACGTGACTAAACCTTTATGTCATGTGACAGAGCACGTGACGTTTTGCAAGTCACGTGGTATTACATTCATAAACCCATCGAGTCTACTCAACAACGCCAATGCACGTACTCCTTGTTAATGATGACGGTCCTTTGGACGATGAGGCATGTCCCTACATGAAGTACTTTGTAGATGAACTCCAGCAGGCAACCGACTGGCAGATTCTGATTGTGGTTCCAGATCAGCAGAGGTCTTGGATTGGGAAGGCTCATTTTGCAGGGAAGCCACTCACTTCGTCCTATATCTACACCAAATACAGCACCAGCGAACCCAACAACTCGATTAATGCCTACGAGGGCCCGTTCCTGCGCCCAAACGAGAAATGCTTGGAAAATGGTGCTCAGGAATGGATTTTGATTGATCTGACTCCCGCCGCCTGTGCAGATATTGGATTGCACCATCTCCGCGGAAAACCCCCAGTCGATTTAGTGATTAGCGGGCCCAATTTCGGCACAAATTCAGGAAACCTCTATATCTTGTCATCCGGCACCGTCGGCGCCGCCATGGAAGCGGCCACGCACGGCTTCAAAGCTATAGCATTATCATATGAGTTTCAAAGCCTCACGCATGACTTCCACACTTTGAAGGAAGCCAGTCGCATTTCAGTCAAGCTTGTACAGTACCTCTATAGAGATCTAGGCAAAAACCCAGAAATCGATCTTTTCTCCGTCAATGTGCCTTTGATTCCGTCGCTCAAGGCGGGTTCAACTAAGATCCTGTATACGCCGGTATTGAAAAATCATTGGGGCTCTATCTATGAGCTGCAGGGTGGAGGCAAGTATACCTGGCTGCCACAGTTCAAGCACGTTTACGAGCAAGGCAAGAAGGACACGAAACATTCGGACTCTCGGGTATTGCACGACGACGGGATCAGCGTTACTCCTTTACAGGCAGCTTTCCGACACGTGGCTCCTCTTGAAGGAGAAATTATTTTGGAGGATACAGGAAAGAGGGCCAATACAGAATCCCAAGAAGTTAAAGAAGATTTGGTTTCGGACAACCAAGACCTGACTCCCCGCTTTCTTTTGACTGTTCCTAAATCTTCCTACATATATACTCCGTTGGTGAATGCATTCACTGCAGCAAATTTTAAGGTTGAAACAGATTCGAAGACACTTTCCCAAATTGGCAATTTCCCTGTGTTCCACTACGCAGAATACGAGGACTTGGACCTTGACCTCATCTGCAGCCATCCCAAGCACTATTATGTTCTGTCCTACATATATCGTAAGGCGTTGATCCGGAAACATTACTTGGCAAACACCATTCACCACTACGTGGTGAAAAACCCGGATTCAATTCTTACCCGCGCCTTTCCTGAAACGTACCAACTCGAGGTGGATTACGCTGAGTTCCTAGATGACTCGTTGGACGAGAGTTACGAGCTTCGGGACGAGATCGAGAAAGGCACTCGTTCGTGGATTTTGAAACCCAGCATGAGCGACAAGGGCCAGGGTATACGTGTGTTCAATTCTGTGGAGCAATTGCAAGCTATATTCGATTCTTTTGAGGACGACGATAGCGAGTCTGATGAGGAGGGTGGAATTGGTGAGGATGATGAGAACAATGGAGTTATCATCTCCCAACTTCGTCATTTTATTGTGCAGGAGTATCAGCGTACTCCCCTTCTTTTAAGCGAGTATCATGACAAAAAATTCCATTTGAGGGTTTACGTGGTGAGTGCAGGTGATTTGAAAGTATACGTGTACCAGAATATTCTTGCGCTCTTTTCAGAGGCACCATTTTCCGATCCCACAGACAAACACGACGATATAATTGATCTTACAGGTCACCTAACCAATACGTGTCTTCAAGAAGACAAAGAACCAGTTGTGGAGAACTTTTGGGACTTAAAGGGCTTGGACGCAACTCACAAAGCGCAAATTTTTGACCAGGTCAAGGAAACCACCGGAGAATTATTCAAGGCAGCATCATCAGTGGACAAAATTAATTTCCAGCCTATTCCTAACGCAGTAGAGTTTTTCGGAATTGATTTCTTGGTCAACCTGGACTACTCGGTGAAGTTGTTAGAGGTCAACTCATACCCAGACTTCAAACAGACGGGAAACAACTTGGCCAGCGTTGTGGATGATTTGTTCAAAGCCACGGCATGTGGAGTGGTAGCACCAATGCTTGGTTCCACTGCAGAAACAGCGCCATTGTTACACCAAGTGATGTGATCTGTGTTGGGAATGCATCTAAGTTCTCGTGCAGGTAAGCTCGGTTGCATTGACCCCAGATGAACAAGGGTCAATTATAGGCGTAACAATAAGGAGTTTAGACTGGCCACACAGCCCGTGATAATGATATATTAAGTCGTATTGTGGACATATAATCAGAGAAGTCATAATCGGGCAGTATAATAAGACAAGTCATAATCTGGTAGTCTGGTAGTATAACGAGAAAAGTCATGATCTAGTAGCATAATAAGAGAAACCAAAATCTGGCAGTATTCTTCAAAGGTATCAAAATACAGTAATATAGAATATAACAAGTACAATGTTGTCAGTAGGGAACAGACATTTAGTAACTCAGTAGTCATGAAAAACAACAATTCAACTGTGACTGAAATGCAGACAAACCAATATACATGACAAACAGTAGTAAGGAGAAAAACAACTAACGAGCATTAATTAGGCAATCAATTTAGTGAGTGAGAACAGAATCAACTATCAGTATTATGGATTCAAAGAGCTTATAAAAAAATAAATTACAGACATTCAATAGACATTTATTACATACTTTCAATATACAGATACCCAATAGGATCGTTGACTACAGTGTTATCAATATACAGTAATGGAAATGGAGAGCAATTACAGAGACAATCAGTAGTAATGCGGAATACAGACTCCTTCAATAGATACAGACAAATCGTTTTTGAAATAGAGTCCACAGACAGCTCTTTAAAATACAAAAGCAGAACAGAACATACCGACATGCAGGAAGGATTGTTGTTACTAGGGCAAATGCAGACCTCCGAAATAAGTGCCTTGGTGTCTTACAGAGTAATACGAATACCGAATTGAATGTAGCATTATGAAACATACAACATAATTTGAAAGACAGAGATAAATATGGTGATCTGGAATATCTACATTAATGTGTGCAATCAGTATGCGGAACACAGATCTTCAGTATAGTAATGTGGAGCCATAGGTGATCAATAGGGACAATCAATGGTAACGTCAAACATGGACGAAGAGTTCATCATACAAAATGGAATGGACTTTCATATATAGTATCATATACAGAGCCAATTGCACAAATTGGAGTAAACACAAATCGGAAATCTTATTCCTCCAGCACTCTACACAGTCCCCAGTGAGCAACAGAAGAAGAGTGTGCGGTGGAAAAGTTTTCGACCTAGCCAGGTGCGAAGTTCGAGAAAAATCCCAAAGCGAGAAAAATCCCCAGTAACCGTTTTTCTTCCAAGCAGTAAACGCTACTTTCATATTTTGAGAACCAGACGAAAAGAGCACCTGTCTTCTTCGTCCGTTATCCCTCCCCCCCCCCCTCCCCCCAACGCCGAAAAGCCAATACAGAATACGCAAAGCATCTGCATTTGTGCCCGAAATATCCATAAATGTCGCAACGAAAAAGCCATAAATCCAAGAAGGGAGCAGTCGCCAGCGACGCTGCCGCCCAATCAGACTCCTCTGCGCCACAGTTGCTGGTGTTGACGGAGATGTTTCCCGATTGGGAGGCCGAGGAATTGGTCTCTATTTTGTCAGAGCACCACAACGATGTGGAGATTGTCATTGATTTAATTGTTAACAACAAAGTTTCTAAATGGGAACCCATCCGCCGCGATCAGAAACAGAAGAAAAGAGATGAACACATACTGGAACAGCCCCAGTCGTCGGCTAGTCACATAACCTCCCATCCTAATGATCACAAATCCGGCGGCAAATTCCCCAGAGGCGAGAGAGCCTCTAAGGATAAGAGAAGAGAACGTAAGCCCAAAGTGCAGGCTGCACAACCCCAGGTCCAGGCGCCGGCCTCTCTTACTTCTTCCGTTTCTTCGGGCTCCGCACAAACTTCTTCCATTACTCCTCTGGCTCTGGGCCCGTCCCAGCCCTCTGCATCTGCTACTGCCGTCAACTCTTGGGCCGCAGCTTTATCCAAAAACTCAAAGCCTAAGCCAACAAAGAAGCACATAGACGTGAAACTGAAGCAAGCTGATGCCAGCGATCTCTCGAAGCAACAAGAACAACAATCCCAGCAAGACCAAGACCAAGACCAGCTGTTGCTGCTGCAACATCAAGAAGAACAGCCACAATCACAGCTGCTGCAACAGCAGCAGCAAGAACAGACACAGCAAAAGACCGCCAACGTGCAGGCCACTACCTCCTGGGCGTCTGCTATCAAGCCTAAAGCTCCTCCAGCTCCTAAAAAAAAGGCTCAGCCTGTTCCAACTGAAGCTCCACAACCCGAAAAAGCTGCTACTTCTGAGCAAGTGCAGGCCTCACCCAAGGAGGTCACTGAGTCCGCCGTTGAGCAATCTGTTGAAGTTCCCCAGGTGGAAACTGCAGCTGCTCCAGTTGCAAAATCTGAGGTTGTTTTGCCTCAACAAGTCGACAACATTGGTGTGTCTTTCGGATCCTTGTCATTACAAAAGGAGAGCTCTTCTACTGAACAAGAAACACAATTGGAAACCCCTGCCTATCAAAAGCAAGCTTCCTTGGAAGAGGCTGCGGAGCCTGTTCAACAACCTCAACAAGTTCAACAACACCAACAGCAACACCAACAGCAACACCAACAACACCAACAACAACAACACCAACACCAACAGCAGCAACATCAATCTCAACAACCTCAACAGCAGCAACAGCAGCAGCAGCAGCAACAACTGGCTCAGCAAGCTGCTCAACAAGCTTACCAACAACAATTTGAGCAACAGAAGTCTGCTGGTGTTAATCAAGGTTTCGACTACTACACTCAGTTTCAACAAACTCAACAGCAATTTCCCCAACAGGCTGCAGCAGGATCTATTCCAGGCCAATTCGGCTACCCATCTTTTGACTACTCGGCTGCTTATGGTCAAATGAATCAGACCGGCTTGGGTTCTAGTGTTTCTCCAGGATACTATCAAAGCAATACCGCTAACACTACCGGTGGTAAGGGCGCTTCTACCGCCAACGGAAACGGTAATGCTGAAGCCACTCAGTCGCCACTTGTGAGTACAGCTCAACAAGGTTTGCAAACCCCTCAACAGAGCCAACAAATCCCAGGCGCTGCTCCATTTGGGTACCCTAACTACTATAATTACTACTACAACACCCCTTACTATGGGAATGGAGGAGCCATGGGAGGAGTTTCCACTAATGCTTACGGAATGCAACACCAACAATACCCGCAAGTCCAGCAACACCATCAACAGCAAGCAGGCAACGACACCAGTGCTGCCGAAAGTGATGCCAGCAACGGACAAAGTGCCAGCCAAGCTGCTCAAGCTGCTAGTCAGTATTACGCAGCTCAGTACTACGGAAACCCCAATCAATTTGGAACTAGAGGAGGCTACCCATATACTGGGTACCCAAGCAACCAGCCAGCTCCACAAAGCGCACATGGATCCGAGACTCAGGGTGAACAGAATGGTCAACAACATGCTACTCCACATGCTCCAGGCCCATCTCAGCCTCAGTACCCACAACAAGTGCCTCAATACGGTGGATACCAACAGTACCCCCAATACGGAAGCTACCAGGATAGCAACCAATACCGTGGATGGTATTAATTATTATGGTTACAAGAAATAGACCAAGCCACAGACTTGATCTGGAATGAGACTAAATCTAGAATTAGAATCAAACTCTGGAATGATGCTTGAAAAGAGAGATGGCAATGTTAACCGACCATCTCAAGAAATTGTTTATAGCGAAGCCCGAAGTTTCGATGTCTGATCGTAGTGAGCAATCCCTTCGCACCTGTACCTCCCGACCCCTCACTTTGATTTGCACCACGGCACAATAGCGAATTATAACAAGTGGCCTCTCATGTTGCTAGGTTAAATGTGGTAGGGTTACATGAAAAATATACACCCATATTAGTGTTAAATGTTTTTATATTAAGGTGTTTAAGGTTTGTATGTTTGGTATACTTGTATTTGATGTTTACACGTTTGATTTTTGTATGTTTGTAGAACCATGGTGTACGGGTTTCTGTTGTGTGGATCATTTTCACCTGCACTAAGGGAGCGGGTGGCTGGGTGCAATTCTTTACGCGCGCACGACCCGTCGATCCGGAGCAACATCATCCGAAGAAGACTCGAGGAGACAAAAAATGTATTCACCAAAAGCTTAATACATTTCATTATCTACAATCATCCCGAGGGCCTATAGTTTCCAACATCCAAAATGCGGTCACGTGGTGGGCAGCCAGCATTCACGCGAAAAGCAAAAAGGCGGCGGTCTGCAATTTACGCCGCCACTGCGCATTCCTCGTCCCTCTTTCCGCGCGCCCACCGCCGCCCCCTATATAGGGCACCCTCACTGCTCCACACACAAATTTACTCCCTCTTTATTTCCTCCCAACACTATTTTTAAGTATGTGCTTACATTAACCACCATAGCCAGAAGGCAGCGCGCACCGCGCACCGGCCATAATGCAAGCGCCAAGGATTTATCAGTCGCAAGTGCAAGCTCTGAAATATAGTATTATTCGTTGTTTTTGTTGATGTTGCTATATTTTGATTGGCCTTTGTTGTGGCCTGCGACCGTGCGCCCGTGCCCCCACCAATCAAACACCGGCTCAGGACTCATTTTGCAGCCCACTGCACGACGCGCACTCTTCACGCTTATACTAACCAGCAGTAATGTCCACCGAAAAAAAGAAGTCATCGAGAAAAAAGAAGGATCCAGATGCTCCTAAGAGATCTTTGTCTGCTTACATGTTCTTCGCTAATGAGAACAGAGACATTGTGAGAGCCGAGAACCCCGGTATCACCTTCGGCCAAGTCGGTAGAATGTTGGGTGAAAAGTGGAAGGCTTTGAGTGCCGAGGACAAGGTTCCTTATGAAAACAAGGCGGGCGCCGACAAAAAAAGATACGAGAAAGAGAAGGCAGAATATGCTAAGAGACAATAAGCTTTTTACTCCAGAAGTAAAGATTATTACATGTACAGTATTGTGTTATTCCTTGATTGTTTGGTCCCCGAAGCCGTGAAGGGTGTTTTTCGACAAGACGCCGGACGCGTGTCGCTTAGGTTCTATACTTGTTTTACTTAAAATGTTTTGTGGTTAGATGTAGATTACTTCAGAGATCGTAATTCTGTCTTTAGATTCTCTTGTTCTATTTCGATTCTTCTATCTTTTTTACCATTAACGAGTTCTGTTGACACACAAGCAAGCAAAATCTTTTAATTCCTCGATGATTTCGAGAATTTCTGTTATTTTCTTAAATCGTTGCTATTGGCCCGGTTCACATGTACAACGATCAAGTCTGACAATCTTTTGGTTTACCTTCGTTTCAACTCTATATTCCGGAGCTTATATCTAGAACCATTCTTTAAAAAACAGCAAGGCGTCATATATATTGTCTTAACAAACCACTCAAATTGTCTTTCCCATGTCGTTAAGAACTGACCTTGTAAATTCTTGATCGGGTGGTTGATCGGTGGAAATATTTATCACGTGACTATGCCATTAATCAAGCGGGCAATTCGCAATCGCCCTAGCTTTAAATCAAACTATGGCTATTCCTGAACCGTCCTTCAACGACGAGAAAACATCCTTTGCGTACCCCACAGTCCATAAAAGATGGCCCACCATCATCCATGGAGCCATTGATGATATACAAGGTCACGTTGAACTCCATTCTGAGGCTTCGAAGTGTGGGGAAATCGTCACGGCCAAATTGAGTCAACTTTTGGAAGACTTTAAGGCAGACTCGGAAGTGAAACCCTTTCTGGATGCAGACATCCTTCTCAAGCCCGAACTTGCAAGTTACAACTCTGGGTTGAAAGAATTTAACGAGAAGAAGCGCGTCACGTGGCTCACTGGTCCCTGGCTTTATTTGGAGTGCTACCTCTACCAATTGATCAATTTATGGTTCCAGGAGACAACACACTTGAAAAGTTTCGATGTATTTGAGAAGTTGAAAAACCAGACCTTTCGCCAATCGTCCTTTGGTGTTTTGGAGCTCTGCAAGCGGTATCAAACGCTATCGGAACAGCTCAAAGCCACCGATGCTGACCAACAGGCATTAAAATTGTTATTTGTGGAGTTCATCGATATTTCTTTGTGGGGGAATGCCACAGATTTGTCTTTGTTAGCAGGAAATGTGACTTTAGAGGACATAAAGAGCGTTCAAGGTGCTGAGGTCAGGAAGAAGAACGAGGAGAAGATCCTTGTGAACGATATTGAAAAAGCTTGGCTCCACCTTATTAATTCTTCTCGTGAGCGTGTTGATTTTGTGCTTGACAACTCAGGCTTCGAGCTCTTTGCTGACTTGAGCTTGGCTCTTTTCACCCTTGACTCGGGTCTCATCAAAAATGTAGTTTTACATTGCAAGGACATTCCATGGTTTGTCAGTGACACCATGCCCAAGGACTTTGACGCCCTTGTGGAGCAATTGGCCAATAAGAGCTTTTTTTCTGAGATCCATGCCTCCAAAGACGATGCTGAGGCTATCAACTACTTGCTCAACAGTCTCAAGAAGTACATTTCCACGGGCCAAGTGTCCACGCAGACCCATCCGTTCTGGACTTCGTGCTCTAACTTCTGGGATATTTCGAAGGACTTGGACTTGTACGGAGAATTGCTGAAGTCAAACTTAGTTATCTTCAAGGGTGATTTGAACTACAGAAAACTCACGGGCGACTTGAAGTGGGACAAGACCACCAAGTTTACTGAGGCCATTCAGGGCTTGAATTCATCCAAGCTTCCGATCTTGGCTTTACGTACATGTAAGGCTGATGTGGTGGTTGGATTGCCTGCAGGTCTCAACGAAAGGTTGATTGAGACGTATAAGAATATGGGCAACGAGCACGGTGAATTTTGGACGGCCTCGGGCAAATGGGCAGTTATCAGTTTTGCCGATGGAATTCACCAGTAAATGTACAGGTCTGGTTTATACTGCACAATGCCTTCGTATTTACTTAGAGACTGATGATGCACTTCTGTATGCAACAAGCTTCTGTCGATGTTGAAAACACCTTTAGACTGTGCCAAAAGATTCTATTTATGTAAATGCATTCTTAAGACTTTAAAAGTACAGGCTCATAAACACAAAGTTTTTGTAATAACGTCCATCACCCCCGTTGAGTAATCATTCATAATATCTACTAATTTTGGGGAAACGAGGTGCGCTTCTAGATTATCACTAAGCTGGCTTAACGTCTCCTTATGGGGAAGGCAATTCGTTGTCTCCGGAAGACGGCGGAGAAGCACAGTAACCCATCCAAATTTGAATGTGGGGGCGCCCAACGCGCTTCCTTTTCAAGTACCCGTTCCGCTCTCGTGCATAATACTAGCCGAACCGGCAGGATGTCCGCTCGCATCCGACCCAACGTCACTATTCTGCTTGTATGAAAAAAAAAAATACCCCGGTTTCGTAAAGATTTCTGTTAGAAACTATGTCGCAAAATTTGAGTGGTCTGATGAATCAATACGAAATATGGGGTAGAACCTGAACCTACCTTACATTCTAGGACATAATTATGGGTGCAGCGTCCGGCATTTTCGAAAAGCTAGCGTTGTCCTTGGATCCCTCTTGTTTGTATGCTTTTGCGGTGTCTTGGAAAGATTTCAAGAGTTTTGGCTAAATATTTTCGTGCAGGAGGTTACCCCTCATAAATCGTGGGGAACTTCGTAGTATCTTGAACTAGCGAATGCAGCAAATGAAATGCACTCCCATTTGGGGAATCCTTCCGCGCAAGAGTAGTACATCCCAAATATATAAATCAGATAATATATCGCGGTTTTCAAGCTTTCACTATTGGCTCAAATATCATAAAAGTTTTTTTATAATTCATTAAGCAACTACAAATCTATCTTCAATTACCCACAAAATGACAGGCTTTGACGTGGACCAAGTTCTCTCCGAATTGACCCTCAAGGAAAAAATCAGCATCATTGCCGGTGTGGATTTCTGGCACACTTACAAGGTTGAGAGATTGAACGTTCCATCGATCCGTGTCTCCGATGGACCGAACGGTGTGAGAGGTACCAAGTTTGCATTTGGTGAACCCGCCGCATGTTTTCCCTGCGGCACGGGTTTGGCTGCAACTTTTAACAAAGAACTCTTGAAGGATGCAGGTCATCTTATGGCTGAAGAGGCTAAGGTCAAATCAGCACATGCTATTTTGGGACCCACTACAAACATCCAGAGAGGACCTTTGGGAGGCCGTGGTTTCGAGTCCTTTTCCGAGGACCCATACCTTGCTGGAATGGCTTCGGTGTCTATTGTCGGAGGCATTCAAGAAAAAGATATTGCCTCTACAATCAAGCATTTTGTTGGTAACGACTTGGAGCATGAACGTATGGCATCGGACTCCATCATCACTGAAAGAGCTTTGAGAGAAATTTACTTAGAGCCATTTCGTTTGGCTGTGAAGTACGCCAATCCCGCCTCGTTCATGACCTCGTACAACAAGGTCAATGGTGAACATGTTTCTCAGAGCAAGAGAATTCTTAAGGACATTTTACACAAGGAATGGGCTTGGGACGGTTTAGTCATGTCCGACTGGTATGGAATGTACACCTCTAAGGCGGCAATCGAAAACGGCTTGGATTTGGAAATGCCTGGCCCTTCCACTTTGAGACTGTTCAGTGCACTTCAACACATGATCAGCTCCAGGGAGTTGAACATTCAGGATTTGGATGACCGTGTTCGTGGAGTGTTGAACTTTGTTAAGTGGTGTGAGAAGTCAAACATCCCCGAGAATGGTCCTGAAACCACCAATGATACCCCCAAGACCAGAGCGTTGTTGCAAAAGATTGCAACCGAGGCAATTGTCTTGTTAAAAAATCAAGACGACCTTCTTCCCTTGAAGAAATCTGAGAAGATCGCAGTAATTGGACCAAATGCCAAAATCGCAGCCGTCTCTGGTGGTGGTTCTGCTTCCATGCACACCTACGATGCCGTTACGCCCTACGATGCTATTACCAAGGTGTTGGGTAAAGAGCCCGAATACACAGTGGGATGTTATGCACACAAGTCTTTGCCTGCTTTGGCTGGCAGTGAGCTTGCAACGGACCCTTACACTGGTAAGAAAGGAATGAGCGCTCGTTTTACTTTGCACTCTTCTAAGGAGGGTGACAGACAGGGAAATGCATCCACCAGAAGGGAAGCTTTCGATCAGAAGCACATTGAGTACGGTCCTTTGATTTTATTTGACTACAAACATAAGGAAATTGAGGACTCTGACGTTTACTATGGAGACTTTGAAAGTATGGTCACTCCTGACGAAACTGCAGAGTACCAATTTTCCTTGATGCTCTGTGGAACTGGAAAATTATATGTGGACGGAAAGTTGCTCATTGACAATCATACCAAACAGAGAGCTGGTTCTGGCTTTTTTGGGAGTGGAACTGTGGAGGAAATTGCCAGCATTCAATTGAAGAAGGGGCAACAATACAAGGTATTGGTTGAGTTTGGCTCCGGAAGCACTTCCACTCTTGACAACGCCTCGGTGGTTCCATTTGGTGGAGCAATTGCCATTGGATTCTGCAAAAAAATTAACCCTCAGGAAGAGATCAAGAAGGCAGCTGATTTGGCAAAGTCGGTAGACAAAGTTGTTTTGGCCGTTGGTCTCAACCTTGAGTGGGAAAGTGAGGGCTACGACAGACCCGACATGGAGCTCCCATTGTTGACAAATGATTTGGTCAAAGCCGTTATAGATGCAAACCCCAACACAGTCGTGGTTAACCAATCTGGTACTCCTGTTGAATTGCCTTGGTTGTCCAAGACTAAAGCATTGGTTCATGCATGGTACGGTGGATCCGAGTGTGGAAATGCTATTGCCAATGTTTTGTTTGGAAAAGAGAACCCTAGCGGGAAGTTGTCCTTGTCGTGGCCTCTCAAAAACTCAGACAACCCTGCTTACTTGAACTTCAAGACCGTCAGAGGAAGAGTTTTGTATGGAGAAGACATCTACGTCGGTTACAGATACTACGAGAAGTTGCAGAAGCAGGTCGCCTTTCCCTTCGGCTACGGAAAGTCCTACACGAAGTTTAAGCTCTCTGATTTAAACGTGAGGATTAATGAAGCTGAGGACAAACTCGGCGGTAGTTTGGTCATTGAAAACATCGGTGAGATTTCAGGCGCAGAGACTGTTCAAATTTACGTGTCGCCAAAAACATCAGAAGTGGACCGCCCAATCAAGGAATTAAAAGGATTTGAAAAGATTCATTTGGAGGCAGGCGAAAAGAAGATGGTTGACTTCGAATTGTCCTTGAAAGACTCTACCTCCTATTTCGATGAATACCTTAACAAGTGGAGCATGGAGAAGGGTTCTTACGAGGTACAGGTGGGAACCAGCTCTGACGACATTGAGTTGTATGAGACTTTTGAAATCAAAGACTCAAAATTATGGTTGGGGTTGTGATGAATTAAATAGTCATAAAGCATATCTTGGTGGATTATCAAATGCCATTTATGGATACATGTTGTGGATATGTAGATCACGTGACTTTGATATACACGGAACATATGAAGCGAGTCTAAATAAGTCTATTTTCTCATAATAACTCTTTGAGAGTGAGTTAATCTCTCGTGCATACTTAATATTTAAAGTTTCACATTCTAAGCTGCCGTTACATGTACCTACATGCTCCTACATGCTTTGAATTAATAATCACCATGTAAAGATGATTCGACATGACGAAGTAATTTCACATTTTCAAATACTCCAGCTGCTATTCAAGTCTCGTACCTTGTTCATGCATCATGTAAATTCTCGCTTATCATGCGTATCTTACAGAATGTACAGCTACCACCAGCAACAGGATGGGTGCTTCGAGGTTTCTGTATGCACTACCTCATTTCTTTTCAGTCATTCAGTCTAATATTCCACCTCACGGAATGGAATTATTCTTTCCAGATAAACATATTCAAAATGTCCAGCTCTTCAATTAAGAACTTTTTTTGAAATCAAATTTCAATAAAAAGTGGATTTTTCTGTGCTTCTTTTTTCCAATAGTACTTTACAATTCCGCGAGAAGAATGTAAAATGTTGGTGTAATCATCAAGAACTAGAAATTGAGGTATCAAAAAATCAATCCTTAAAAAATGAAAATGAAAGAAATAAAAAAAAAAATCGCAACAGCTTAACATTTTATCAAGCCATCTTAAACCTGCCATCTTCCAAGTAACCATTACACTGTAACAATCAGAAGAAATATATTCATTTTTGTTTAATTTACAATACCCAAGGATTAAGTATATGTCTAATGATCCATACAAGCCGCATTGCCCTGCATAATTTCAAAATAGAAAACCCAGGAAGCTTCTGTATCTAAGTTGAATTCCAAAGTATAGAGAGGGCAATAGACGCTGAGATGGCCAACAGAAAAAAGTGCTGAACGCCTTAGGGTCTCAAATCAATAGGGGGCGAAGGTGCTGAAGACCTAGTTCGGCGGAATTTGGATTCTTCAAAAGCTATATGTCCGTGTATTGGGCTGAGTGACTTCAAGTTGAGCGAGATTAGCACAGCAGAATAAGCGTTAAAAGATACAAAAGCTTATGTCTCGCCAGCCTTACGAGAGTTGCAGGCAACAATCTTGAACTTGTCAACAGTAAATTCACTGTCATTGAGATCGTTGTTGGACGTGTCAGTCATTTTTATCATCACGTTCTTGATGATGAAGGTCCACACATCGTCACAGAATCTGTAAGTGTGTAAATCGCCTTTGAAGGTGATCTTGGCCTTGCACATACCCCGCTCAGCCTTCAAGACCTCGGAGATAATTCTATCGAAGTTGTTTAAAATCTTCATTGCTAGCTGCGGCTGTATTTTCTCATCACTTATCAACGTATCGAGCGCATCTGCCAAAGCGCTTCCGATAGAGCTTCGCCTATAGAGCTCGTAGTAGGCAGGGGTACTCATTTAGGTATTAGAGTTGTGATCACTTTCCACGAATCTTGAGGTGTCGCATAGAAGCTGCCTGGTGCACGGGTGGGGCCCCTCCAAACCACAGCTAAGTTGCAAAGACTCGTACACTACCATGAGCAAATCCGACTTGAACATACGAGAGAGATTCAGAGCTGCTGTAAAAGAGTACGGTGATATAGAGAACTCAGCAGCACGGCAAGACTCTCTGGGCTTCCAAAATGACGTTAGCAGTGTGCTTCGTGAATTCTCCATCATTCAAATGATATCTGATCGCATCTCCCTCTTCAGCGCAAATGAGCCTCTTGATGAAATCAATACTCAGTACCTCCCGTTCGCTGCCATAGAATTTTATCGAGCAACGCTCTTACAAAAGTCTCTTGCGAACAGTAGGGGTGAATACATAGATGAGGAAGAGTCAAAGCACATGTTCAAGACGGAGAATTTGGATCGAGCAAAAGCACTGTACATAGCTTATCTTCACCAGATAGACTCCTTTGGTGGAATATTGGAAAAAGAGCAACATTCTAGGATTGAAGCTCTCAAAAGCTACAATCCATCAAATGAAGAATTGTTGGATGAACAAAGAGATCCAGCAGCGAAGAGAGCGCTGAAAATCGCTAATTTTAGAGCAGAAAAGGAACTTCGAGAAAAAGTTTCCTTACTTGATGGATATTTCCTGAAGTTGGATGCAAATTCCCCGGAGAAAGATAACGGCTATGATGAGGATATCGTTCGACAGATGTTTATTGACCAAATGAAGCTCTTTGCTCTTCGCTCTTTCGCAGGTTTGGAGCTGATTGCTATGGAATCGCAAGTTTTGCAACAGAGAATCCCATTTCTAGAAAAGGCAAGGCTTAGAAAGATAGATGACAAGAGGATCAGAGACGAGGCCGACTTAACCGGATATACCTCTCGATTGGAAAGGGACCCACGTAAGGAGGCCCAGATTTCTGATTTGCTCGACAAACAAGGCAAGATTCTTCAGCCGTTTGTAATCACCAGCAATAAGCAGGACCTCAAGAGAAAATTGTTCGGAACTGGCCAGGTTCTACCATCGATGTCAATTGAAGAGTATTTGGACTATGAATTGGCGAACGGAAAAATGGCTAGTGCAGCTGACCCTGACTTATGTAGTGACGAAGACGAAGATAGTGACGAGGAATTAAAAAAACGGGAATGGGATGATTGGAGGGATGATAATCCAAAGGGAAGTGGAAACATGAAGGCAAATATTGGCTAAGTTATCTACACGCTTGCTATGCCAAAATGTACTTGTATTATGTGGAAAGCATTATGGAGAAGACTTTAATTCATAAAATCTTGCTCGAGTTCCTTGAGCCATTGATAATACTCCACATTCAACTCGTTGATTTTCACAACACTTAAGCGTTCGCTATTGGGGCTTTTTCTTCTAATCCAGCAATCCTTTTCGTCATCAAATGTTTTAAGAGTATTGAGGATAACCTTGTATAACTCCAAGATCTTCAATTTGAATTGCTTAAGATCTTCAACAACACCTGAGTTCATGGCCAAGCCATCTAAATCTCCCTTGAATCTGGTCACAAAGATGTAAAGACCTTCAACTGCACCCCGTTTATCACCAAGGATTTCTTTCAGAGGGGATGCTCCAAAAAGCCTCCAAGAGTACAACAACTCGTAACATTTCAAAGCATTTGAGAGGATGAGATCTTCATTAGCGAGTTCAAGAATAATCGAATCCACTAGTAGGTAATTCCTGGTAAAAAACTCAGAGTCGAAAAGTCTCTTCGTATTGTAGTGTGCCAAAATAGCCTTAACAAGTCTGGTCATATAGGCCCGAAAATCTGCCTTGTTGGCCATAGTCTGTAAGTGGAATAACGAGTCAATGGCCTCGTCAAACTCTTCAATATCAACTGCATCGCAGAAGTAGTTTCGAAGATAAAGAGTCATGAGCTGCATCTTGCTGTGTTTCTCAGACAAACCCTCTTTTTCTTCATTCAGATTTTGCAAGATATCGATGGCCTTCTTTTCAAATTCAAGAGATTTAAGAAGATATTGACTGTCCTTCTCTATGTTTGAACCATACAGTTTCATGAGTTGCGACAACAGATGGAAGTAGTTCGACTTCAGCAAGGTTTCATTACCGTTTTGCTTGAAAATCGACTTCAAAAAAACGAGGATTTTTGGGCTTCCATCAAGCGAGTTGACAAGTCTGGCCACGACTTTCTCATCCCTTGATACGTTTTCAAAGGTGGAGTAGTTTGCGAAAATTTCACGAAATTCTTCAATTCGATCGTTGATCAAGTAAACAAGACCAAGCAAGAATACATTCAAAGGGTAAGATTTGTCCATTCTTGAGGCAAACTTCTTGAGTATAATCTCACCTTCGCCTCTGTTGATAAGCTCAAGGACGAGGTCAAGAACGTATTCGTCTTGTCTCAAGAGAAGAATATCGTTGCAATAGTAATCGAAAGCATTATTCCAATTTTTTTTCAGAAGAAGCATTTGAAGCTGAGGATTTCTCTGAACGGCAACAGGCCAAAAAATGGCGTTTTCCGTGAGGCAAACGGAATCTTTCTCAAGTTTACTTAAGCCACCCGTGGAAACGAAACACATCGCGAAAATCTGCGTCATAAGATTGTAGACCTTGAAGCGGCTCAATATCAGGTTTAAAAATTCCAAAACTTGGTCGTTGACTTCACATAAAAGCAACAAGACAAAAATGGCAATCAAAATGGATTCGTGGGATTTTCGGATGTTCTCGAATGTATCCACAGCAGCCAACTTTGCCAAAAGCCCACTGCCTTGACCTGCAAAATTTGTGTCACTGGGATTATTCTCGTAAGTTCTAGTAATACTGGTGAGCTTTTTGAGCTCGTCCAAAACATTACCAATGGATGCTAACTCTTCTGTGAACTCGTTGACTTGCGCTTCTGATATTTTGTCACTGAAGTGTCTTGTTGCTAGCTCTGTAGCTTGAGAAGCATCAATCAGTTCAGTCGTATTCAAAATATCACTTAAGAGACACCGAAAAGTCTGAGTGGAAAAAACAGTAGATACCTTTTTTAGTAAGTTCACAAGTTGGGAACTCCTGTGCATGAATGCTTCATAGTAATGAGGCTCACCAAGAATCTCTATCCCATTTGCCTGTGCGCTGAGCACGCAACCTTGATATTGTAAAACAGACAAAGCCTCTGAACTAGTTTTACGGAATTGAGCGCAAATAAGAGCAAATTTGAACCATGAAGATCCGTCCGTCACACCTTGGTTTTTGCTAGCATCAAGCACAGCTTGCTTAACTCTTTGCCGTAAAGAATAGTCACCAGATGTAACGATTGGCAAATCACAACTTCTCGAAAAAACCTCCAAAGCCGTACGGATAATAGGCTCATCGTAGAGTCCAGAGTTGAATAAGCTGTTCAAGTAAGCTTCTGGCTCGATATGCGCATTGAATTCACTCAAGATTGTGGGGTTAGATTTGGTCATCGATGACCGCAACATAGTCAAGTTAGAAGTGCTTTGCAGCTGGTGATAGCATATAGTCATACTGTAAGTATGCGACTTCCAAAGAACCGCGTAAGTTAACTCGTGGTCTTTCTCAGCAATGTGGAAGTCTTGGACCTTAAAGACCTGCACATCAGTCAGAGATGAATGAATATCTTTTTTAAGAATTTCATCGTTCAATGCTAAGCTTGATCTTTCTTCAAGATTTGCGTCTGAAGTATCGTTTCGAATGGCGAAAGTGACAAACTCATAGCCAAAGCGTGTGATGTTATCATCAGAAACAGCCTGGTTGGGCAACAAAATTGAAAGTCTTGGTCCGAATTTGGACTCATGTACCTGAAGATACTTATTGGGGAGTGTAGTGAGCCAGTCAGAAGAACTATGTGAATCAGAAAGCTTAATTTGGTCTTGCTTCTGTTTGTGTGTCTCTATATCCCAAACCTTCAAAACTTTACTTACACTCAAAGTCACAAATTGCGTACCACTTATGGATGCCAAATCAACCACACAATTAGAAGAAATACCGTCAACCAAAAATTCAGTTTTTTTAGAGTTCAGCAAAAATCCCCCCAAGATATTGAAAGACATTAAAGGAACGATATCACTAAAGTTAAATATGTCAAAAGTTGACAATGGGCTCGAGCGTTTAAAATGCAAAAGTCCTCCGTCTTTCATAGACACAATAAGATTTTGCAAATCCAAATGTTTGACCAAAAATGGTGGGGACCGAAGTTCAAAGGAATAAGGAACAGAAATGTTGACCCAATCACTGAAGTTATCGAGAACCAAACGGTTCTTGAAATTACCTATCAAAAAATCACTTAGCTCAATCCTTAATGAAATTAATAAGTAATTTTCGTCGAGTATATCAATCAAAATATAAGGCTCTTCTTCTGTGGTCAGCGGAACAAACTGATAGGTAAAAGTATCTTTGCTGACGAGCGCATGAGGAAGCGAGATCTCAATGAGTTGCAACTGAACACCCAAAGAGGTAGCTTCATCCACGAGAAGCGGGGTCAAGCGAAGTGTCCGCAAATCTTTGGTGACACCAATCTGTACTAACGAGAAAAAAAGTCCGCTTTGAGCAGAAATGTCTAGCAACTCACTGAATCCATAATATTTGCTTTCAAACTTTTCACCGGTATTGGAATACTCCTTTTCAGTGGTATATTTAAGCGGTAGTCTCACATTTCGAGTGTGAAGATGCGATTCGTAACCTATTATACTTGAATGGCTGTAGACATTCATCATGGGTTGGGTGTGAACGGCACGGGTGCTGTGTTTTTTTTTCGTGCAATGATTCTCAACGCGGTGCACAGATGTCAGTCAGACTGAATGAGCACCACTCACAGAACAGCTACAAAATATAAAAAGGTTTTGAGCAAGCACAGTATTCTGGAAATAACATGTAATTATACTACACCACAGAAATTTCAAGTTGTGACTGTGAAATAAGTTGGCTCTTTTTTTTTTTGGTTCGCACACACATGTCTTACATCAATGCTCACTTTACACACCATTTCGATTAATCATTCTTCATGTCATCCACCATATTTTACCGATTTATGCACCAAACTGAACAGAGTACGATACATTTTGATGGAACAGGAATAAATGTATTTGATCTCAAACACGAAATTATCACACAAAACCAACTTGGCCAAGGTCAAGACTTTATGCTCCGGCTTTATCACCTGGAGCAACAGGACCAAGAGTATGAAAATGACCAAGATGTTATTCCTAGATCTACATTTATTCTCGCCAAGAGGTCCCCTATTTCTGTGTACAATGGCAGATCCCAATCTGCTGCCAGATATGTGTCAGGAAGGCCTCGAATCAATCGATTTAAGCCCCAGGCTCTAAGTACCGCGGGTGCGCCTCTGGCCAAGCCAGAGGTGCCTATAGATGAAAGTATCAGTGAAGAAGACAGAATCAAGCAGATGTTTGAAAATCAGTCCAATGTTTGGGCGCAAGCCCAAGATGAGCTTTCAACCCATAAAGTGGTCCACTACAAACCAGGCACAGAAGATCTACCTCCTCCTGGATATGTGTGCTACAGATGCGGAGGCAAGGACCATTGGATCAAGAACTGTCCTACAAATTCAGACCCCAATTTTGAAGGTAAAAAGATCAAGAAAACCACAGGTATTCCAAAAAGTTATATGAAAACAATTTCGAAAGAGACTGTGGAATATCGACTTCAAAACCCAGATAGCAACGAGAGTGGTATTCACACTAATGAAAATGGTGATTTGGTGGATGCACAGGGTAACACGTATATGGTCACCGAGGACGGAGACTATGTGATGACTTTCGCAGATTCCAAAACATGGGCACTGTACCAAGAAAAGCAACAGAGTGCTCAGTACAAAGCCCAACTACAACGCGATTTGGACATATCAAAAAAAGCCGTCGAAGATGATAAGCCGCAATTTTTAAATCCCCTTCCATCGCAATTCAAGGTCCTTAAACCTCCAATTAACATGACTCCATGCTGTCAAAGCTTTGACTGCTTGAAAAAAATGAAAAACTACAACTACAACCAAGCTGACTTGGAGCAACTCTTGATTGACAATGACTTTCGCTGTCCTAACTGTGATAGGGAAGATATATATTTGGACTCTCTTGTTGAGAATAAGGAATTGGAAACAGAATTAAAAGAGTACATAAAGCTGATTGGCTTGGAAGATATACCTCCCAAAAGATTTTCTGAAGAGAAAGAAAGCTCTGATTCTAAAAGAGCTCGACCAGATGGAAGTCAAATGATGCAGCAAGCTGGAATGCAATTTCCGATGATGCCACAGGGCATGCCCTTTCCGATGATGCCATTGATGGGGATGCCCCAAAACATGAATGGAGGTCAGCAGTAGCTTATACATAATTGCTAAACTTATATGGTGGCATACTCTTGATTTCAAGAATATTTACATTCAGTGTTTTTCATAACTATTCAAACCAGCGCGATAAAACGATTCAAACCACACTAGCAAAATGAAGCAAACCAATAATTTAAAGAGTTTCGTACCGCTTTCACTCCATTCCGTCCGTTTTGACCATTAATTGATCTTGCAAGACTCCCAAATGACCCCAAATGTACTACATATGAGGTAATCCTCCAGATTCAACATTTCAGAATATTGAATTCTAATGAAAGTTGGTGTGAAACATTACCATTTGGTTTGAAAGACTGTGTGAAGGAGTACGAAACAATTTGCCGCGTTGATTTGAATAGTTTCGAAAAACACCGCACGATAAAAAGATTCAAACCACACTAGCGATACAGTGTTTTTCGAAACTATTCAAACCCGCGCCAGAAAACAATTCAAACCACACTAGCAAAATAACAAGCCAATAACTCAAAAGGTTTCGTACGCGTTGCAGTTTAGTTTCTTTCAGTTTGAACCTTGATTAATATTTCAGGACTCCTAGATTTATTACCTATTAGACAGTCATCCAGATTCAACATTTCAGAATGTTGAATTCTAATGAAAGTTGGTGTGAATATTTGGTTTGAAAGACTGTGCAAAGGATTGCGAAACATTTTGTCGCTTTGGTTTGAATAGTTTTCGAAAACACTGTATAAACCAATAACTTAAATCGTTCCAGTCCAGTTCCATCCGTCTTAACCCTTGATGAATATGGAATGACTCCCAGATGACCCCAAATGTACTACATATCAGGCATCCTCCAGATTTAACATTTCAAATAGTGAATTCTAATGAAAGTTGGTGTGAGCATTTGGTTTGAAAGACTATGAGAAGGAGTACGAAACATTTTCCCACCTTGGTTTGAATAATTCCGAAAAACACTGTATTAAAGAAACCAATAATTCAAAAAGTTACTGTTTTGAATATTTAATTAAGACTTCACATAAACCGCATATTTTAAGTCCTTGATCCTTAGCATTTGTTTAGTCATAAGTACAAAACTTTTTGACTTATCAATTTGTTTAATTTTGCTAGTGTGGTTTGAACATTTTGCTGCACTCATTTGAATAGTTATGAAAAACACTGTACATGGGGAAATTTGAGTTTAAGTCAAAAGCCAGGGCTTAAGTTATTCTGGCCCAAACTGTAATTACGGTGTGTGCGTGCGCAACCCTAAAGATAGTTACCCGCAAGTAAGAGTGAATGCATATAGTATTCTATAAAAGCGACCTCGAGAAAAAACTTTCACTAACATAATTCCTCGTCAGAACACTTCTTTGTGAGAACATTTCTTCGTCGGAATATTTCTTCGCAATGTATTAGTATGTTACCAATTAGTTGCATATGGATGAGATTTTTTTCTCTTCCGGAACAAGTTCTCGGTTCAAGGATGATCCAAATAATCAAATCAAACTAGAGTTTGTGACTTTTAAGAATGATCAGAGTATTATTAAACCACTGACGAGTCGAATTTTTCGGAACCATTGAATTAGAAGAACATTTTGCTAACTCGATAAGGTTATTTTTAAAATGAGTATGTTTCAAGATTTGAAGCTGTGTAGCTTCTCCGTCTGAAGATTTATATTATGATGATACAACAAAAACAAAGCTGGAATTACCAACTGAATCTCTCTGATTGAAAAGTTTTTGCATAATCCCTGATTTTTATAACTCTTTATCGGATATTAACCAGTAAGGGTATCAATACTAACAACTAGGTATGTTTTGAACATGAATTCTGTCAAAGGAGGAAATACTGCACTGGGCACTGAATATATTATTATGAGTGATGATGCAATTTTGTGGGCCTCAGAAACCCACTTCAACTGATTTTGAATTTAAAAATCCAATTTTGTGTGTGCAAGATTTGCTAACATGAAGAAGCGTATGTAATGGCTAAGCATATAAAGACTGAGTGATGAGCTCTTAGATGACGAGTCTGAATCGGGTTTCCCGTTGAAGACAACCCTTTTTAATAACCATTCATGCTTCTCTGAACAAATCTTTTACGATGAGCCTTCAATCGTGTTTCATACTAACTCTGATAGTCATTGCGAATTTACCGGAGCTAAGAACCCAATGGATTCATTTGTTTGATTTTCCTAGTCTTAGCTACTGTTTTCTGTGTTTTGTTTCTAAGAGATGAACTTGAAAAAAAAAGACAAGCATATGTCCGAGATTCTAAGAAGACAAATTTTCGCGTCTGATAGATTCTGAACATAGAAAATGGGAGCGGGGATTCGGAGAATGAATCAGCCGAATTTTAACCAGTAAAGGTATGTTATCGTTTTTGAGCCAAATAGGCCACTTTAGCTGATACAACAGTATATGATGATTTACCACAAATTCACGACGGTCTACTGTGTGCGGTGACTTGTAATTGCCGTACCTTGATGATACTCTCGGCCTTGACCGGCCGTGGTTCCTGAGCTTTGCATCTGTTGTGTCGCGAGAAATGAAAATTTACATGGTTTACTAACAGCTAGTATGTATGAAAGTATATGTTTAACGCAAGTTAAGATTAAGATCAAATGATGATGTTTAGCTCATTGAACCTATATGAAATTCCTAAAACTAAAACGATTTGCATGTCAGTCTGATTCAGTTTATGTCGCTTGTATTAACAGTATGTGAAGAGTAGTATACTAACACGCAGGTGCCTTTATATATGTTTATAATAGAAATAATAGTATGATAGCGAAGTAGCTGTAGTTTAGAGACAAATTTGTTAGGAGTCTTATAGCTCTTTTTGAACTAAGATGCATTTATGCGTTTGCGAGCGTGCCGGGACTTTTCAGAGCGCGTAAGGGACTCTTCTGCATCTGAGACCTTCTCCGTATTACACTCATTAACTGCTAAGTTTCTGTCAAATCCCGACATTGAACTACTTCTTTCTAGCACAAGTATGCCGGGACAAAAATCGAAGTCAAAATTTCCACCAATAGACCCACCAAATTATGCAGATATAGAGCCTTCCTCCCCAGCCTCCATAACACCGATAACCTCGCCACGCTTAGACCGTTCAGTCAGACCAAACCTATTCAAATCCGTCTCCAGCTCTAACAACGTGAATGAGGCAAAAAACAAACCTTACCGGCCATCAAAATCTCTACAAAGCCAGATAGATAAGTTGGGCGAGTCTGCACCAGGCTTGACTGCTTGTAACACCGAAACGCGGACGGAATACTTCGATTTGTTGCCATCATTTCAAATGTTTCAGTCCATCGTCACAAGAAATGATTTTGAATTTGATGAAGGGAATCTTGGAGTTCCACCGACCTATGATCCTGTGTCTCCTCCGGTTTCCTCCGAAGCTCAACCCGGAAGGGATGTTGATACCTTACTACGATCTGTTTCCCAAAATTTGAACTCAGCTTCACAAGGTGATGAATATGATGACGAGTTAGAGTGTGAGGGGCAGTATCTTATATCTGACAATGAAAACGAAAACGGTCTTCAAAGACGACGCAACCATGAATCTCGCTTGATGTCTCCAGTCGCGAGCCAAGATTCTAGTCAAGTGCAACTGAGCCGATCTGGCGGGCGAATCACTCATGAAAGCTTTGGTCATTCAGTTCTTGATAACATTGATATGCTCCCACATGCGAAAGACTCACCGCTTTCCATTGAGATATTTGTTACCAAAGGTGTCCCTGCTCCGAATGAACCATACGAGTCGGAAACAAAGCTTAAAGAATACTCTACAGGAGATATTGTTAAAGGCTTTGTCATAATTACAAATACACTGGACCGTGATGTTGATTTTGGACTTTTCATCGTGACCCTAGAGGCCACGATAAAAGCTGTATTACCCAGAGATAACAAAATGACATCGCCTGCTCGAACAATTTTGCAGAAGAAACCATTGAAAATGTATGACTTACATGCCAGCTACAATGAAGCAGCTGTCCCTAATGCAGCTGGTATAGAGTATGAATTTCTTTCCAGGGACGAGTCCGATGGATGTCTTATAGGACTACCAGACGATAGAATTTTAAAAGCGAAGCAAAAATACAAGAAGTTTATCGTGTTCAAATTTCCGAATATGTTGCTTGATAACTCCTGCCCCCACGGTGTATTGAGGCATAACATGCCACCTCCATCATTTGGTACGGACGAGACAGCTTTTCACAAAAGAGCTGCTTCAATCGAAGTTGATAAAACTCTTGGATACGGCTTCTTAAACGTGCGTGGTTCTCCAATCAAGGTGAAAGACTATGCATTTAGTGACTTAAGCGTGTCCTATACGATAGAGGCTAAATTCATTGACAAATTGAATACCAAAAATCAAAGTTTGGCATTGTCCCCGAATGATATTAATGATCCAGATAATGACTTTAAGTATGTCATCTCCAGAAGTGCTCAATTCTTTTTACGATATGTGCCAGATGTGAAAAGTCAGGTAGACTATCATAGTAGAGCATACAGCATATCTGGACAAGATACCTTCGATACTATTGGAATCAACGGCATGTTTTATACCAGTTTGGCAAAGCGTCATACTTGGCAGTTTATTGAGCACATGAACTTGTCCATTGAACAAGAAATAGAGTCTGCTTTGGAAAAGAGGGAGTATTCTGGGGACGACATCAAGAGGAAAAATCTTCGAGGCCACCGTCGCGCAGACAAAGAGTTTGGTAGCAAAATAAACTTGAGCCAAGTTGATAGTATCAGTGACATTTTAACAGCGGAAAGACTTCAGAGATATGACAAAAACATGGTTTTATTCACGCCGAATGCGGTAAGTATCTTTGGCAAAAAAAAGAAGAGACTCCTACTGCAATCTTATAAAATGGGCGAGATGGTGCTATGTGTGAGCGTACCAGAGAAGTTGATTCCATACGGATCACCTAAGTTGATTCAAAAGTATAATGATGGCAGGCGAAATGCCACGCCACTATCACCTGTCTCATCTTTCAGAGAAGACAACGGAATAATGGAATTGTACAACCGGAAAGATGATACAGTGATTAAAAACTTGAATATTGAGCTTTTGTTCAGAACAACCGATGATAATGTGAGACCACCAAGCATCTCACTGATAGAGTTCAATGTCGTTGCATGGTCTTACAGAACAGAGTATCCGATTAACATCTCGTTCGGACATGACTTCTTTTACTCTAAGAGCACTGTTGCAGGCGCTGTTATTCAACAAGATGATGTGGAGAATACCAAACAAAATTTGTCTCAATTGAAGGAAGTCGTTAATCACTTTATCTCGTTTTTGAAAGAAACCAAAACATACATTTCCCTGAATACTTATTCCTATTTAATAGGGGTCAGTAAAATGGGTATTAAGAAAGACACAATTAAAGACTACTTCCAGAATTTGAATTCCAACGTGACAGACTTGAATAAAGACGATTGGAGAGGAGAAAAGCTAAGCCCCCTGTCAACTACTTGGTCCAGGAACCTATCAGTACCTTTAAAAATTGTTAACAAGAATAATGTTACTCTCCCGCCAAGTTTCCAGAATTGTTTAGTGGGAAGACTATATGCTCTACAAGTGTGTGTCAAGTTCAAAGGAGGTGAAGAATCTCAAAATACTTTGAAGATCGATGTTCCAGTTCTTATTGGTTGATACTAAGCCAAGCTCGTTCATACACAATATATTGAAGGACAAGGAAGAAGAAGGTCACACGGCGTGATTTATCGTGGCATTGAATATTCACAATTAGTGAAGAGTATATGTACGTTTAGACTCTGAGCATGTACATTAAATTTGAGACATTTAATCTGCTGGTCTAATACACCCTGTATTTCAAGTGGTATATTAAAAAAATTATCTTTATAAAAAGAGTAAATACAACATTTGCCCAAAACATTAGGCAAAATCCAAATGCTTCGCATGAGAATTGTAACGAAGTCCCTGAACCTTGTTAGCATCTGTGATTGACTTAATTTCAAGTAAATCTTCCTTGCTTAATGTCACAATCAGCCCTAGATTAGCGTCAGTCTTTTCTAAAGAGCTGGCGCTAGGAATCGGACAGATCTTTGTCATCTTCTTTATTCCGTTGAAATTTTCTTGTCCACTGATCGAGACAATCCAAGATAAAGCCAAAGATTCGAGACTCATTTTTTTTTTCTTTGCAAATTCTTGAAGCTTGAGAACAAGCTTCAGATTTGTAGGAAAGTTCTCTCTCGAGAACTTTTCGCAATGGCTCCTAATATCGCCCGGTCTATGACACAACTCATAAAAAGAGTCCAAGTCGTTTGCGGTTCTGTCAGTTAAAAATCCTCTGCACAAAGGCGAGTAAGCTATAACTTGAATGCCTTTGTCCGAGAGTTCTTCTAACACACCATTCTCAAAGATATCCTGGCATAATAAGGAAAATTCGATTTCAACACAGCTGATAGTAGCCATTCGTGAGGCCTTCCGAATAGATCCAACGCCCACCTCTGAAAGAGATATTCCATCAATGACACCTTTCTCGACATATTCTTGAATGTAAGAGATACTCTCTTCATATGGAATGTTGGGATCAACTCGAGCAATTTCGAAAATCAATTTCGGCCTATTTAACTTTTCCGAAGGGAAGAAGGAGGTAAAGTTTTCGATGGATTTTCGAATTGAATTCTTGGACCCATCTGGTGCTAGTTTTTCCATGTTGAAAGCTCCCTTAACAGATATCACCATCTCAGGGTAATCTGAGCCGTGTGCATTCCAAAATTGCAGAAGATACTTCAAATTTATATTGTCTGGTCCGTAAAATTCACCGCCATTAATAAATCTAACATGATACTTGTCCGCCGTATATTTAATGACTTCAACTGACTCTTCAATTGACTTGGGTGTTGGTGTCCAAGTTAATGACATTGACCCAAAGCCAAATTGGCAGGGAATTTGAACTATGTTGTTACTCATCGTAGGTGTGTAGTGTAAATCTGTCTCAACGGTCACTCCTCAACTAAATTTTGGCCCGGACGCGGGTGGCAAATTGCTATTTCCAGCCTTTGAGGGAATTCTCGTCGTTGGCTCCAAAAATATTTTTCGTGCATTCGAAAAGTTTGAGATCTGCTTAGGCAAAATTTCGTCGAGAAATTTGAACATTAAAGAAAGTACAAAAAGCCCTAAAACTTTTGGAAATTTGGACTAAAAATACTGAGCCATGAATGCAAAAGACAAATATGCAGTATCTGGGTTACTGCAGGGACACATTCAATATCTTAAAGTAAATGGGAAAAGGATATAGAGTTTCAAACTCAAATGAATCATTTGATCATATGAGTGCAAATTTTAACTTACTGTTTGAAATTTTACCAAATTTTGTTTATTGCTAACATCCTGTCGCATGTTTCCTTGCAATATGTTGATTGGTTAAAAGATCCTTCCTAATGCGGTAACCGTTTGTCGATGCCGCGGTGAGTTATCTGAGTCAGACCAAAATTTTATCATCTTTTATTTTTTTCTTCCACCCATCAATTTTCACAAAGCCTTTATCAATATTTTGACCTACCAAGAATATGTTCGGGAATTTGTCATTACGTCTTGGACAACGGATATGTGGCCGGTCTCTTGCCACTGTTGCCCCGGTTTCTAGTTCTTCATTGTTGGATAGAGCCACGCTCACGATTAAGGACGGTCCGGTTTTCAATGGATATTCTTTTGGTGCCAATAAGAATATAAGCGGCGAAGCTGTCTTTACCACCTCTCTTGTGGGTTACCCTGAGTCGATGACAGACCCGTCATACAAGGGACAAATCCTCTGCTTTACACAGCCTTTGATTGGGAATTACGGAGTTCCATCTTCGATACAAAAAGATGAATTTAACCTATTGAAATACATGGAATCTGCTCTGGTACAGTGTATTGGTATTGTGGTAGCTGATGCTGCTATGGAATACTCTCATTGGACAGCTGTGGAGTCTCTTCAACAATGGTGCCAAAGATCGGGCGTTGCTGCTATCACAGGCGTTGACACCAGACAATTGGTTACTTATTTGCGTGATAAAGGATCTTCTTTGGCAAAGATTACCATTGGTGAAGAATACGACGCTGATGAGGATGCCGCTTTTGAGGACCCTGGAGCAGTCAACTTGGTTCATAAAGTGACCACGAAAGCTCCATTTCATGTCTCATGTCCTGAGAAGTACAACAAGGGCTATCATGTTGCAGTCATAGATTGTGGTGCCAAAGAAAATATTTTAAGATGTCTTGTTGAAAGAGGAGCCTCGTTGACGGTGTTTCCTTACAACTACCCAATTCACAAAATTGCCAATAAATTTGACGGTGTCTTTCTTTCTAATGGACCTGGTGACCCTACTCACTGCTCCCAAACTATCGTGAATTTGAAAGAGACTATGAAATCACATGAGGAATTACCCATCTTCGGCATTTGTTTAGGTCATCAATTGCTTGCCTTGGCTTCAGGGGCTAAAACTGTCAAGTTGAAGTACGGAAATAGAGCACACAATATTCCTGCATTGGATGTGTTGTCTGGAAAATGCCACATCACCTCTCAGAATCATGGATATGCTGTTGACGCGTCGACTTTGTCGTCTGAGTGGACTCCTTATTTCACCAACTTAAACGACTTGTCTAATGAGGGAATGCAACATGTTTCTCGTCCAATATTTTCGACACAGTTTCACCCAGAGGCAAAGGGTGGACCTTTAGATACCAGTTTTCTTTTTGACAAATTCTTTGAGAACATGGCACTCTACAAGAAGAGCAATGAGGTTCCAGACATCAAAAACTCCTTGCTTGTAGACATTTTGCCCAAAGAGAGAGTTTTGTAATTCTCTTCTTAATCATTGAGTATTATCTATACTAAATAAAAGAAATTCAATCAAACACATGTTTTTACACACTTACTGCGAACTGTTGTGGTATCTCGAATACGCGCCTCGTATAGACCTGTATGTTGGAGTGATCGACTGAAAGCATTATACAAACATGCGCTCTCGCGATGGGTGCAAAAAATCAGGCGATCACGCTCGTATGCGTAAACGATTATAAAATAAGAGCAATAAAATTCCTCAAAAAGACCTCTCGAGTAAGGCTTCGAAAGCTCAAAAAATAAATGGAAATGAATGGAAGCTGTGCTTACAGTGATGTTTACCTCGAGAAGTTCCCTTTGACACTGAACACAATTTCAGGCATATTCCAAGAAATGAACTATGAGACTAACAGTTCTATGAATATGAAACTTACTCTTATCGAGCGCATGTGGGCAACTTGGTATTTGTATATTGGAAACGATATCTTGGCTACAGGATTATTATTTTTTCTTGTTCATGAAATTGCTTACTTCGGCAGATGTATTCCTTGGTTCGTGATTGATCAAATTCCTTATTTTCGTCGTTGGAAAATTCAGCAAGACAAGTTGCCATCCAACAAAGAACAATGGGAGTGCTTTAAATCAGTCTTGAAGTCACACTTCCTTGTGGAAGCATTGCCTATTTGGCTATTTCATCCCTTATGCTTGTCCTTGAAGATATCGATTCAGGTACCTTTCCCCCCGGTTTCCATTATGCTCTCGCAGATCGCAATATTCTTTATCTTGGAAGATCTTTGGCACTACTGGTTCCATAGACTATTCCATCACGGCTGGTTCTACAAAAACATTCACAAGCAACATCACAAATATGCCGCTCCTTTTGGGTTTGCTGCTGAGTATGCACACCCTGTAGAAGTGATGGCATTGGGAGTTGGTACTGTAGGTTTTCCGATTGCCTATGCTTATGCAGCTAAAGTGAACGAGAACTTACCAGTACTTCACCTTTTTACGATTACCTGTTGGATTGTTTTGAGATTGTTACAAGCCGTAGACTCGCATTCGGGCTACGACTTTCCATGGTCTTTGAACAAATTTGTCCCATTTTGGGCAGGTGCTGCACATCATGATTTACACCACCACTACTTTATTGGTAACTATGCAAGCTCCTTTACTTGGCTTGACTATTCCCTTGGAACTGAGTCCGGAATTAATGCAAAAGCCAAAAGAGAGCGCAAAAGCATAACTAAGGCCGAAAAGAAGATTAACAACAAGAAGCAGTAATAAATTTTTCTGAGAAACCTTTATTCAGTACATGGTAAGTTAAAGTTGCCCTCAAGAAAGTCGCATAAATTTAGTAGTGAGATTTAGGCCTTGAGCCCTAACTCGGCACGTGCGAAGCTTTTAACACCACATCAGTTTCGAGCGAAACGACATTAAAAATTGCGACATCAAAACGACATTTTATAATATTAATATCTTTTTATATGCCGGCACACGTAAAATTTTTCATACGGTGCGTGCGACATCGAATATTTGAGTTACTCTAGCTTTTGAAACTTCTTCTTTTGATTGAATACTTAGCCAACACAATCAAAGTATGTACCCACCTAGCTGAATCTGTGCAAGATAATACCTGAGCTGCACCTGTATTACGGTATAATCAAGGGAGATCTTCCATGAAGATCGGACTGAATGCAGCAACGCTTTTCTATTTTCATGTCTTCGGCGTTGCCATATCCATCAACTGCTTCACTGAAAAGTGTAGAAGAATCTTATTTCTTTTATATTCAAGCAACGACCATGCGCATATCATTGCGGCTATATTTCTTTGCAATTTACTAACTACTTCCAGATGTCTAGATTTAACGAGTATCAAATTATTGGACGTCGTCTCCCTACCGAGACAGTCCCAGAACCTAAGTTGTTCAGAATGAGAATTTTTGCTCCTAACGTTGTTGTCGCTAAGTCTCGTTACTGGTACTTCTTGCAAAAGTTGTACAAGGCTAAGAAGGCTTCTGGTGAGATTGTCTCCGTCGACATTATCTCTGAGGAAAACCCAGCTAAGGTCAAGAACTTCGGTATCTGGATCAGATACGAATCTAGATCTGGTATTCACAACATGTACAAGGAATACAGAGATGTCTCTAGGGTCAATGCTGTTGCCACAATGTACCAAGATTTGGCTGCTAGACACAGAGCTAGATTTAGAAACATCCACATCTTGAAGGTTGTTGAGTTGGAAAATGAAGACGATGTCAAGAGACAATATGTCAGACAATTCATGACCAAGGACTTGAAGTTCCCATTGCCACACAGAATTCCAAAGTCCAAGAACTTGTACGAATTCAACACCCCAACCACTTTCTACTAGAAGTGCTCATTTGAATTTCACTTGTTCCCTCATTCTTGCACATCTATAGTAATACATGTGAATGTAATCTTATAGTAAATTTTTTAAGTAGCACGTGCGCAATCGAAATGCGAAATGAACGTCGATTTCGAACTTTCACCTGTAAATATGTCCCTCTTTACAAAGTCAAGTGAGAGGTTGAAAGGCAAAATAATTCTTGTCACTGGGGCCTCTTCTGGGATTGGAGAAGCAACTGTTAGACAATTGGTAGACGCTACGAAGGGTGACATAAAGATCGTCGCAACTGCCAGGAGACTCGAGAAACTTCAATCTTTAATGAGAGATTTGAAGTTCAAATTCCCCCAAGTCGAAATTCACTGCGCTCAATTGGATGTATCAAAGGTTGAAAAAATCCGTTCCTTTGTGTCTCTGCTTCCTGATGAGTTCACAGATATTGATGTTCTCGTGAATAATGCTGGAAAAGCCCTCGGCAGGGAAGAAATCGGTTCGATTGCAGATACTGATGTGAGAGAGATGTTTGATACTAATGTTTTGGCCCTCATTACTATGACTCAGGCAGTTTTGCCTATATTCAAGGCTAAAAATTCAGGTGATATTGTCAATTTAGGCTCAATTGCCGGCCGTGACCCTTACCCTGGTGGTGGAATATACTGTCCTACCAAGGCTGCGGTGAAATCATTCTCGCACTCTTTGAGAAAGGAATTAATCAACACAAAGATCCGGGTTATTGAGATTGACCCTGGAAACGTTGAGACAGAGTTTTCGAATATTAGATTCAGGGGTGATTTGGAAAAGGCCAAAGCAGTGTACGCTGGCACGGAACCATTGATTGCAGATGACATTGCAGAGGTAATTTTGTTCGCTTTATCAAGAAAGCAGAATACGGTCATTGCAGAGACTTTGATATTCTCCACGAACCAAGCTTCTGCGTCTCATTTGTATCGTTCAGGGTCATAAATCTCGATAATTTGCTAATCTGATGCTTAAACCCTTACCTTGCGACTTTAATTCTAATTTAAGTACAGTGTTTTTCAAAACGATTCAAACCCGCACGATAAAATGATTCAAACCACATTACCAAATTAAACAAACCAATAATTCAATAGGTTACTGTTTTTAATATTTAATTAAGACTTCACATAAACAGCTGATTTCAAATCCTTGAGCCTTAGGATTTTTTTAGTCATAAGTACGAAGCTTTTTGACTCACCAGTTTTTTTAATTTTGATAGTGTGGTTTGAACATTTTGCCACTCATTTGAATAGTTTTGAAAAACACTGTAAGTGCCTACACATGCGCCGGCGCGCCTTTATTGATCTTTAACAACGTAATAGTAATACATTTTAACCAAGATGACTTCGAGAAAATGGAAAGAGATATCCTTAAAGCTACTAGAAGAACCAGAAAAATTTTCTCTTTGGCAAAGCTTAATACACGCTGCTGAAAATCAAGATAACTGTGTCGACAAAACACTGAGCTGTGCAGAGTTGAAATTGCTTCGTAAATCATACAGAGCATTTCTCAAAAAGTTTCCTTTAGCTGTCAACTATTGGATATCATATGCACGTTGGGAGATGAAATTGGGAAATTATGGAATTTCTGATGCTATTTTTTTAGAAGGACTATCTCATGTTGTGTTTGACTTGAACCTCTGGGTGGCATACCTACGATTTAAACTTGAAACCATTACAGATAATATTATGTCCTTATTAGAGTTATTTGAAAACGCCAGAATGAAAATTGGGAACCATTTTCACAGCTTTGACTTCTACTCGCTTTATCTATCTTTCTTGAAAACATATTCAACAGAAGAAAACAAATTTTACGAAAAATCAGTTTTGCTCCTTCGTCTTATGATGGATATACCCCTTTACAGTTATGCAGCTTCGTTTAAAGGGATATTGGACTTATTGACTGATACTAGCACCTCTACAGAGTCCTTGTGTAATTTTGCTGGTGAAGCGGTAATGGCGGAGTTGAAGATTAAGAATCAAAATAGAAGGCCGTTTATTTTAGCCTATTTACAGTCCCTTACTCAAGATGTCTACGTTGTGAACCAGTTTAATAGCTTGCAATTGTTCACATTCGAAAAAGAACTAGGTAATAAGTGTTCGTTGTTTGACCAAGAAAGCTCGACTTTGGCGCAAGTAGAAACTTGGAACTCATATTTGAACTTTGCAGAACAAATTTATCCTTTTCGTTACGTGACTCAGTTATATGAGAGATGCTTAATTACTAACTCGAATGATCTTCAACTTGCAAACAAATATGTGGACTTCATCATTCTTTTCAATAATTATGGTCTTGCTCGAAATGTTCTTCGCAGACTTATTTCTACCTCATCGGGAAACAGTCAAATTGTTTTGTTTCTTCGCTTAACCGACCTCGAGATTATTCTGGGACATGCTACACTTGCTCGAGATATGATCACCAGGTACATTTCCCATAACTCTACGATCCCAAATGCTATCTTTAATAAGCTCATTGATGTTGAATTTCTCATAAATGGTCATGATGAGGCAAGGGTGTGCTTACTTGTGCGAGAAATTATCTTAACGACAAACTCGAATTCTTTTTTTAAGAAGGTACTTACACTTCCAATATCGAAATCTGCTTTACGGGATTTTTTTTCATACTATTTAAGGGAGGAATCTTTAAGGTTTGCTCGTTTACTCGATTTAAAAAGCTGCAAAGAATTTTTGGCAGGTGCAAAAAGATATTGCACAGATTTAGAACTACAAAAGGTATTCACAGTATGATTCATAAATTTGCAGTATTTAGCAGAAAGTGAATGAAGTTCCAGGAATATAAAACACAAGTTATAATAGTTAATACCCAGAAAGATATTAGAAAGCAACCAAGCTTCCTATCTATTACCCAATTGTTGAACAGGATGTAACCCAATGTGAAAGGAGTAATAAAATTGAGGGATGCTAAACTCACGTAAAACTCCCAGTCTAATGTTACAGGCAAGAATTGGTTCCAAATGTTGTCGCTTTGAAGCCCTCTCATCATCATGAGCCAAAATCCATTAAAACCGAGGCCTATCAGGATTAAAAGACAACAAGATCCCAAACATGACTTGATGCCATGGCTAGGATTAAAATTCACCGCGAGCGACACGTTCATTATGATGTCATTCATTGAATTCAATAACGAGAAGACGACCAATCCCATTACATATTGAGAGACTTCCCAAATGCCACCCAAATTTTTCAAAAGTTGTATTAGAAACTTGGTCAACTTCGTGACTATGATCATCGCATTTGTGATACTCGCAACATCAACAAGAACATTGCATATATCTTGGTTTAGGAAGCCAGGTATGTATTTCAAGCTGGATATCACAGCGACAACAAGAATCATAATCCAGAAGTTCGTCATGAAGACAGTCAAATTTAACAAGAGAACACAAAAAAAAGAAATCCAAACGTGGAAAGCGTGAGACGTTATTATTTGAGACCTGAAAGAATCCGGGGAATGTTTCATTTTTTGCAAAGTCTTTTTCGAGACAGGTATCACAAAGAGAAGAATCAAATCCAAAAGTTCGAGAATGTAACTCATCAGAGTTGCCAGATTTATTGTTCTTTCTGCCGTAGGAGTATTTCGGTCATCACTTGAAGTCATCAAACTTGATGTTTCGGCAGCCTGCACCACCGTATTGCCTGATGAATTAATATCCATTTTGCAAGAGTCAGTTGTAGAGTAGAGTAGCAGAGTTAAGATATACACAAAATACATTGCTATCAAACATATGCATTCCGAGATTGTTATTCTGCTATCGGAAACGACGTATGTCATAATAATTACCAAAGCTGATATATAGCTGTATTCCCGCAAGAGCTCCATCTTGTTTGTTACTGCAAAGGGCGTTAGGCAAGCTATTGTTCCAACGATCACTGAAAAAGTGATTAAATTCGCCCCAATGACCTGTCCCATAATGAGATCGATTGAATCGCTGTCCAAACTGTAATGATAATTTAAAATGTCAGGAATGCAGTTTAGTGCAGGTATTACAACGTAACTCAAACAATTGTGACTAACACCTAAAAGATCAGTAAAATTAGTTACCGAGTACAATAAATAATTGGACAGAATAACACTCAAGAGGGAGATCAAGATTATGATAACCATTAATACTGCTAATGAGTATAATGCAAGTGTAAGTGACAGATTTGAATGGGAGCAAAAAAATGAGGCTGCTATAAAGTAGTAATTAATATCACAATTCGCTCGAATATATTCGCAAATTGTGGAGGAATTCGTGCCGCCAACATCACATATTGTATTCATATTATCAGATGTACTATCAATAAGCGTCCAAGATTCCAGTATAATATTTTCTGTACTGCATACAAAAAATCATGACTGTCGGAAGGTTGCGGTCCTAATCAGCTCGAAGGTAAATCTTGAATTGCTCAAGTTGAAGTGCGCGCTTGGCAAATTGTATATCTTCATTGATATCTTTGATCAAGGCATCAGTTTGGTTAGTATTTTATTGTTTGTAAGTTCTCATTTTCGACTGTAACATACCCTTTGTCGTGTAATTTAATTCAGGTCTTACGTATCCAAGTATGATGATTTTGATTTCAGCCCCGTAGAAATTATCATCAAATTCATGAATTATATGAACTTCCGCCGCTTTTTCAGTATTATTGTAAAACGGATTCCATCCAACGGACATCACCATTGGCTCAAATTCTACATCATCTCTTTTCAAATTCTGGCCATAGTTGAATTGAATGTCTCTGCCGTGTGAAGACGATTCTGCTTGAGTACCAGCATTTCCTTTTTGACTAGGACTTAACTTACAAACGCCGAAATAGATACCTGTATCAAGTGAGTTTATCGCTGCATTAATGGGAACATTTGCTGTAGGTATTCCAAGCTCTGCTGAGCCTCTACCATAACCTGAAATAACATGGGAGTTGAACTCTATAGGATATGGCTGTTTCAAAGCGTCGGGAATTTGGCTAGGAGGTCTCATTAAGGTAGTTACTTATGTAAGCTAATATTTTGGAATCGCGCTAGGAAACGTTGTTGTAGTACTATACACAGGTGAACAAATTTGAGTTAAAATCCTTAGTGAAAATATTTCTACTGCTTAAGCTAAAATCTGGATTCCAACTCCTCCAACAAAGTGTTAGTATCCTTTGCAAACGATCTAATTCCTTGGGACAACTTTTCAGTAGCCATGGCATCTTCGTTCAATGCAAATCTGAACTTTGCTTCATCATTAATGAAAGACACCTTTTCACGGGCAACAGAACTGGCCTTGGTGGCATCCAACACTTTGGGAACTTCATCCGAGGAGTTCATCAACTCTTCCAATAACTTTGGAGCAATGGTCAAGTAGTCGCAACCTGCCAAGGCTTTGATTTCACCAGTGTTTCTGAAAGATGCACCCATGACAATGGTCTTGTAAGCGTGCTTTTTGTAGTAATTGAAAATATCTCTCACAGAAACCACACCAGGGTCGGACTCTGAGTCATATTCTTTACCCGTGGAGGCCTTGTACCAATCCAAGATTCTACCAACAAATGGAGAGATTAACGTAACCTTCGCTTCGGCACAAGCAACAGCTTGGGCAAACGAGAACAACAAGGTCAAGTTGCAGTGGATTCCATGCTTAGACTCTAATTCCTGAGCAGCTTGAATACCCTCCCAAGTAGAGGCAATCTTGATCAACACTCTGTCCTTAGAGATGCCAATGGACTTGTACAATTCAATGAACTCAATTGCTTTCTTGACTGTAGCATCTTTGTCGAAAGATAATCTGGCATCAAGTTCGGTAGAAACTCTGCCTGGTACAATAGCCAAGATTTCTTTACCAAACTCAATCAACAATCTGTCCATGGCAATTGAAGCCTTCTCCTTAGCATTTGAGCCTTTGCCATCAGCATACTTGATGGCAATGTCAATCAACTTGGAGTATTCTGGCTTCTTGGTGGCAGCCAAAATCAAGGATGGGTTAGTGGTGGCATCTTGAGGGGTGTATTTAGCGATAGACTCAAATTCACCAGTGTCAGTGACAATAGTGGTACCAGTTGCTTTCAATGCTTCCAAAGAGTTTGACATTTTCGAATAAGAATATAAAAAGTTTCGAACGAGTGGCGAGGGGATCCGCCACTATATAAAGTCACGAGAACTCGCGGGAGGCGCGGGTTGTAGACACTCGCTGCAGTATGTAATCCTAACCCGTCCCCGGATTGGACCCTCACATGCAGTTCGAGAAACTTTCCACTAAAATCTCAGCAGTAACGCCTTCCACATATCATTTCATTTATACTAGACCAGAGATAACAAAAATTTGATTGAAGGGCCTGGTTAGGGTGGTAGTCGCTGTCGGAGTTGCGGTGTTAGCTCCGTAACTCTTGCTGCGAATCCGGCGTGTCTAGATTGATGACTGCAGATTGTACAGGAGCAATTAACGGGGTGATTAAGAGGGGGCTCATGGTATAGCAATGCTAAGCAATTCTACACAATAACATGTCAAAAGTTAAAAGGTTATTGATTACTACATTAGGGAAGGATGGGAATATCCAATTATTACCGGTGAACACCGGTATTCCTGTGCATGTGAAATCCGAGATTGGCGAATTCGCCATTTCCGTGTACATCAAGGACTTCGATGGATGCCGGCAACATGGAGCAAACAGCGTTAAAAATGTGGGCGATGACTTGTACCTCGATGGTAATCAAGTACAAAACATAAAACCTAATTCTGCCAACAATCATCCAAATTTGAGACTTCTTGTCGACTTTACCCCAAAATATGACATCAAAGGCACTGAGCTCATTTTTGGAAATGATTGCCCCACACCTGTGCGTGACTATATACCAACAACTTTACTATCAACTGGAATTCGGTTTTTCTCTTGGTTCATAAATCCAACAATTACCCAGGACATTTACTGCGATGAACCATACTTGTATGGCCTTGCCTTGAACAGTTTCACAAAGATTGCGTCCGGTCCAATTGATTTACAAAGTTTTCTTAACAACCCCGAGGAAAATCTTGACTATTCTCTTGATATTCCAAAGCAGCCACAAGATCGTCGCAAATTTTTCTGCAAGGTTACCAACGCTAGCAAATTTACCTTCCGCGAAAACAAAGAATATCTATTCGTATTCGATACAAACTATGTTAGCATTGGAAACTCGGAATACAGTGTAGCAATTCCAACCTACAAGGACCGCACATTCAATATCGATGTGCTACGCTACGCAAATGAAAATTTAGACAATTTCAATTGGACCGTCAAACAAACGACGTTGGAAGAGAGCGGAGCAAAATGCGGAAAATTCGGTTTCAATCTCAACTTTAAACTAGTGGATGAACAATCATAAACAAACTTGGGTAGAAATGAATTTCTGAAGTTCAAAAGAAATACTATATACAGTATTTTTGAAAACTATTCAAACCAGCGCGACAAAATGTATCGCAATCCTATGCACAGTCTTTCAAACCAAATGGCGTAATTTTTCATACCAACTTTAATTAAAATTCAATGTGATGAAATGTTAAATCTGGATGATTGTCTTATATATAATAAATTTAGGAGTCTTGCAATATCAGTCCAGGCTCAAATCCGAAAGGATCTGAACTGGAGAGGGGTACGATACTTTTTGAATTATTGATCTGTTTAATATGCTAGTGACGCTTGAATTAGTTTTATCGCGCATAGTTTTAAAAAGTATTGTACTGATTCAAACCACACTAGCAAAATTAAACCAACTGATAAGTCAAAAAGTTTTGTACTTAAGACTAAAAAATGCTAAGGATCAAGAACTTGAAATAAGCGGTTTATGTGAACTCTTAATTTCAAATTCAAAAAAATAACTTTTCGAATTATTGGTTTCTTCAATACAAGTCGCAATTGAGTATTCAAAACCATAACTTTTTGCATTATTGGCTTCTTTCATTTTGCTAGTGTGGCTTGAATCATTTTACCATGCGGGCGTATTAGATTCGATTTGAAAAACCGTAGATATGTTTCGCACGGAACTGAACCGGATTCCTTTCTTTCGACGATACTATTCCGTTTCACAGACTGCACGAATGAAAGAATACGAACCTCTCACCCCCTCATTGGCGCCCACCTTTGCTATATAATCTCTTTCCGCCGATTTGGCGGGTATTATATAAGTCTACTTGTCTTAATATGAGTTATAATAATATATTACCAAAAAATATATATTTTACATCTTAGAGATAATGGCCTTATAATTTTTATAGGGAAAGAATACGAACCTCTTTGCACCGCCGGCTTAAATCCTCTTAGAATACTTAATATTTAGCAATTGACTTAACTGGTTAAAGGCAAGATAACTGGATGAAGATTTACCAACTCTTCCTTCTCTTAAAACACCCTACAATAATTATCATTCGCAACCGAAAGTCACCTCATTTTGAATTTATGCAAACTCATCCAGATTAAAAATCGTGTTTTAATTTCCTCGATATAAAAACACGAATCGAAATATAAACTTTTGCAAATTGAATTTGTGGTAAAAGGGAAATAATACAATTATAGTAATATCGTAAATGCACCACTGTTCGTATAAAAGTATAAGCACGAAATCTAAACGCTATATGTGACTTTGTGCGCAGTGACACCGACCTCGATACATATTGTAGCACAGATAAATAATTCGAAACCGGGAACCACTTTATCCAATCGGCACATTAGTAGGTATCCATGAAAACAGTATCTGGAAATGTTCTTGCCCAACTAATTTTACCAAGACATACAGTGTGTTCAAAAGCTGTTGAAATTACCGCGGCTCAATGTTCCAAGCACACTAGCAAAATTATAACAACCAATAATTAAAAAATTGTCATACCCATGCCACTTCAGTTCCGTCCGTCTTAACCCTCATTGATATTGCCAGGTTCCGACATATAGTAGACATGCGGCAATCATTCCGATTTAACATGTTAGAATAGTCATTCTAATAAACATTGTTTTGGTGAACGTTTACGCCATTTAGAATGAAAGTCTTTGCGAAGGAAAACGAAAAATTATGCCTCGTGGATTGAATAGTTTTCCAAAGCACTGTAATGACAGATCATATGAGATAAACGATGAATCATGAATTAAATCTGAATTGTATATTATGTGTTGCTGGGTTAATTTTCAAATTATGCACCAGATAAAAATATTTTTTATTTCGTATGGAAATTAATCGCATTTGTAAATTGATTCACCTAGCATGTTGCATCAGATGAAATTTGGCTTTAATGCCGGGAATAGTATTTGAACCGAGCAAAATGATCTTTATTAGAGAATTTGGTTTACAGTATGTTACGAAACTCGTTTATATTTAGATTGAAGTTACGGAATCATTCTTATGGATTGACAATTATGTTAAGTCAAATTAATCCTAGGGAAATATAGAGGATAGCTAAATTTGTATAAATATTAAGAGCGGGTTAAAGGTCGTTTATTTGTTGGGTGCATTGTTTCGCTTACCCTAGCTGCGTATGTCGAAAGAGTTTGATCACTTCGATTTTGCCGCATAGGCAAACCACAAGCACGCAACTTTGGATCATCATGTTATATGATATATATAGCATATAGTGCGATTGCCTCTGACATTTTTGTTGATATGAGCCTGGGATAGCCTAGGTATTTCACGTTTCTAACAATGTTAACTAAGTAGGTTCATGAGGATGGACTTTTCGGTTGAAAGTAATCAATAGAGAAAGTGCAGCAAATTTGTCATCAAGACTTATCAGATTAAGATATTTGTTTTATGAATGTAAGTTTGTTAGTTTTAGAATCTTGGTTGTTATAGATCAGGATGCATAGTATTGAGTATAGGTAGTGAGTCCAACGTAATGTTATATCGTAACGGTTAGAAGTATATAAACAATGCGTAGATAGTTTAACTAGGGAGTTTATTTGATTTATTTTGTCATATGAAATAATTTTAAATTTCGGTGCTTCGAAATCTATTGGAGTTTCTCTTAAACGACACAAAGAATATTAGTCGAATGCATGATTCAGAAATATTTTGTACTCTGGAGAATACATTGTTAAGGATCTAGGATTTTGAATACATATGTGTAGTCTTCATCAAAGAGTAATAAGGGTAACTTTTCGATGGATTGGTTCAATTATGCTACTATGATTTGAACCAATTTGGTGTGGTAGTCTGAACTATGTGTTTTTTTATTCTCGAAACATTTTGAATATCTTTGTCGCTCTGGTTTGAATATCTTCGAAAGACAGTGTAGTGTATTGTGTGTGTACAGTGTTTTTGAAAACTATTCAAACCAGCGCAAGAACATGTTTCGTATGCCGTTGCACAGTATTTCAAACTTTAATTAAAATTTAGTGGGTTAAAAAATTAATTCTGGATGATTGTCTAATAGGAAATAAATTTAGGAGCCTCGTAATATTATTCTAGTTTCAAACGGAAAGGAGGTGAACTGCAAGGCGTACGAAATTTTTTGAGTTAATGGCTTGTTATTTTGCTAGTGTGGTTTGAATAGTTTTTAAAAACCTTGCAATTCATTCTGTCTATAATATAGGAATGTATTTAAAGGCCGAACTGTATAAAATTTAAGTGATGTAAGAGGTGTAAACATATATAAGGTATAATAACCATGTATAGGATATATGTGGATGTTGATACTATAGGTGTAGATATGATTACAATGACGACATAATCTATATAAACAAGTTAGATTAGAAGAAATCAAGATATCGAAGCTACAATATACATGATACGTGTGCGTCTTTTCTGGCTTTACCATGATGTCTCTCGGCTTTTCGAAATTGATCTTTTGTTTAGCTGATAAGATTTATATGATGATCTATTGTACTCGTGATACGAAGTTACTAGAAATAGACTAAGTTGTACGAGAAGCCAGGGAGACATCAAGTTTGGATTGAGGGTAGAATAATATTAAGATCAGACACAAGTTTCTTAGTTAAATTGTTCATGCAGTGCTGGCGCATAAAGCAGCTCCGACTTCGCTGCCATCTGTTTCAAGCTTTAAAAAAATGGTTTTGTTACACCCTCTCAAAGGGCCAATCTTATTGAATGCCTCGAGTACATGTTCCTTAAACCCGGGATAAAATTCAATGATGGATCCAACGCAACCTACCTCAAAGTCTTTGTCATCTTGACGATATTCATCTTTAACACGAGTTACTATTGCTGAGAGAGGAATTGCACTGAGATATGCTGCTCTTTTTGAAATAGCTTTTGTCAATCTTTGAATTGCCTCTCTTTCTTCGATTGTCGTTGTCAAATGCCATTCGTTTTCCCAAATCTTTTGAATCTCATCGAGGTTTTCTGAGTTATCAACTTCGAATCGAGCCATTTGTTGGGTCAAAATTAGGAAACGTTGATTAAGTAAGTGAGTTGAAGGAAGAGTCTTAGCTTTTGCTATATCTTTCAAAATCAATTTCCTTTCGTGAAGATCCACTATAACTGCCCTCAAAATCTCCCCCAAGAACATACCGCTGATTCTTTTCTCAAACAAATGGTATCCCCTGTTTGGAGTAACCTTGTCTACAAAGTTGTCATACTTCGTAGCCGGTAGAATATCTAGAGAGTTGTCAAACAGCCCCCACTCCATGTTAATTACCATACCTTGTGCTCCGTCTGGTAATGTAGCACCTGCCAATTTGGGTATGTTGGACAATTTTTCGTAGTAAGCACCATTTGTCCCTGTGCCAAATATAGCACCTATCACAGTTCTTGAATTAGTGACCTCGGAATTGTTGGTGTATGACCGCGCCAACAAAGTTCCCACAGTATCGTTCGTCAAGGCAACTAGAATTATCGGCAAATTTAACATATCGATGTGCTTCTGGAAGAATTCCACTACATCTCTTCCGACGCAATCAGGTAGATTGTAACCTTTAGTCCATCGAATTAGCTTACCACGGTCGATGGCTATTTGTTCAACTGGGAAAGAGAACGTAAAGCCCATTTTCAAAATAGTTGCATTTTCGATTCTTTGATGATGGGTATCCAAAAAGTCTTGTATCTTGCTAGCAAGGAATGAAAATAGGGCGTCAGAAGTAGAGTTCTTCATCAACCTTTGGGGCACTGGGTATTTCGATTGTTTAGAATCAAAAGAATGATCACCATGCAAATCAATGGAGCAAACTCTGAAGTTTGAGCCTCCCAAATCAGCAGCTAAGAATAAACCAATTTCTTTGCCTGTGGGTAGACTGGTGACAAAACTAGGTAGCATAGGCATGTAAACTCTAGCTGCGTCTTCATTCGTTAGTCCAGCATCCATTGAGGTAAGGAAGTGGTTTTTGGCCTTGACTAGGAAATTGCGATCCACACTGAAGTCATTTTCAATTGCTTTGATGGCGTTTTCAAGCTCCTCATCCATAATTTTGTAACGATAAATTCAAAATTCAGACTTGGTGCCTCGTTTTTATTACCGTAAAGCAAGAGGCTCCCCGCGGTGTGCATGCATGCAGAAAATCAGGCTCAGGGCAACTAGTGCATGATCGAAAGGGTCTAACATTGAGGTACCACATTACCGATGAAAGTTACATTCTAATTTACGAATTTCATCCAATTTTCAATTTTCGCGTGCCTCAAGCGATTTATTTAAGTAATGATTATACGAGAGCTGTCAGTGCTTCCGAATTTCGTAAAGCATGATACTCTGGTTGCCAATTATTCCACATATGTTAATGGAAGAAGGTAGACGAAATTTTGAGGTATTTGTAGGTCAAAAAATACTAGTATATTGGAAAGTTTCAATACTTAAACAGCTAAAGGAAATTCTCCGGCCCATGCCGCAATTTCGGCCTTCACGGAGTCTAGCTTTTCATCATCTCCATTTAAAACCTTGTTTTTGAAATCCTTCAATTTATTTGCATCCTTAGGTAAGTTTTCTTGGATCACCTTAGCGTAATTAACGGCAAAGTCAATGTAATCAACTATTCTCTTGAAGTCTTTTTCTCCTAAACCTCTTGTGGTCATAGCAGGAGCACCAATTCTCACACCTCCTGGAACTAAAGCAGATTTGTCACCTGGAATCGAATTTTTGTTCAAGGCAATGTTGACACGTTCACAAATGGTTTCCACGCGCGCACCGTCGATTTGCTTGTCTTTCAAAGACACCAAAACCATATGTGAGTCAGTACCATGAGACACGAGTTGATAGCCCTTAGACTTAAACTCTTCTTCTAATGTCTTCGCATTCTTCAATACCTGCTCCTGATACTGCTTGAATTCAGGTGTAGCTGCTTGCTTTAATGCAGTTGCCAAAGCAGCAATTGTGTGATTGTGTGGTCCACCTTGGTGTCCAGGAAAAACGGAGAAGTTGATAGGGTTTTCTAAATCGTACAAAACCTCCTGTCCAGTCTTGGGGTTGATAGATCTAACACCTCTCCTGAAGAATATCATCGCTCCTCTTGGGCCTCTCAACGATTTGTGAGTAGTCGTGGTGACTATGTCAGCATATTCGAATGGAGATGGGATAACACCTGCAGCAACTAAGCCGGAAATGTGTGCCATGTCAACAACCAAATATGCACCAACCTTGTCTGCAATCTCACGCATTTTCTTGTAATCAATCAAACGACAATAAGCAGAAGTACCGGCAACGAGAACCTTGGGTCTATACAAAACTGCAGTTTTCTCCAACATTTCGTAATCAATCAAGCCAGTTTCTAAGTCAACTCTGTAAGGCATAGTTTCAAAGTAGGTAGAAACTGCGGAAATCTTTCTGGTATCGGTTTGATAACCGTGAGACAAGTGGCCACCATGAGGCAAGTCCAAACCCATCAATCTTTCGTGGGGCTTCATTATGGCTTGGTATACCTGTAAATTAGCGGGGGAACCAGATAAAGTTTGAACATTAACCCCCCATTTGTCTGGTGAAACATTGAAGGTCTTCAATGCTCTTTCTTGGCACAAAGTTTCCATCTTGTCAATTTGCTCATTACCTCCATAGTATCTGGCACCTGGGTAACCTTCCGAGTACTTGTTGCACATTGGGGTTCCTAAGGCATCAAACACCGCCTTCGTTGTAAAATTTTCACTAGCAATCAAGACAATAGAATGTCTTTGTCTGTCGACTTCAGCTTTGATGATGGCATCAACCTCAGGATCAGTATTAGCTAAAGTACCTTCGACTAATTGTTTGTGTGACTCGGGTAAAGCGTAGGACATTTTGATTCTATGTGTGTATATCAAAAAGGATATAACTCGGTGAGGGTGGAGAATTCCTTTAAATTTATAATCCAATCCCTGTGCAATGACTCTTTTCGCGTTTCAGAGTCAACCTTCTAGAAATTGACTAGCGGTCAAAAACGTGCGAGAGTTAGGCTGCGTATAGGCCTACGAGACGTTTTGAGATTCTTGGGTTTAATTAGCTATTCACGAGCGATCTTAAAGCAACTTTTTATGTTTTTTCTTAATTTTAAACATTGGTCCTTAACAAATTTTTGAAAACCGATTAACTAATATAGCGTGACCCTCAATCTATGCGAGATGGCGAGTTTTGGAATGACAACACATAAACAACTGAGGCCACTTATTGTAAATAGATAAAAGTTATAGTAAGTGTAGTGAGTACTCACTAAAAACAAAGCAATCGGAACTATCATCAAGAATTTCTTAGTAGGTGTGTACTGATCGCCATTGTCTATTTGTTCCCACATGGTCAAGTTGTCGTACGCGCCAGAATTGAACTCGAACGGAACCCCTTTCACTTGGTGAAACATTATATAAGAGCCAATGTTGTAAGTGACAATTGTCATAGTCCATCTCCAGTCGTTATCAAGAGTCGTTATGAAGTCAAAAAATAACTTCAAAAAAATTATAAGTACTATATGTATGACCCAGGCTCCCTTGTAATTTACCCAATCGGCATTCAAGTTCGGATTTAATGATTGATCGATTTTGGTATCCAATGTGTCCGGTTCAAGGTGTTGAATTAAGGAAGACGATCTTCTCTTTCTGGTATTCACACCGTGCGTGTGTGAAGAAGTCGGGGCGAGTAGTCCTTCTTTGTCTCCTAAACTGGCTCGCTTTGGGCTACTCATTATCGTGACTCTCTGGAGAAGTAATTCAGCCCTTCACTGTTGCAAGTAGAAAAATAGCTAAATTAAAGACCTGGCGAATCTCAGGTATGTATTCAAATATGCGAGGTAAACTAACTTGCCGTCCTGTAATTGAGATCACTCGTGTTAGCTTCGCACTTACCCGGAACATCACGTGATGAGTTATATTTCAAAGAATTGTGAATGCTTTAAATTCTGACGTAAACCAGAAGAAATATAATTCATTTATGAAATTAAAAACTTACCCACCTACTAAAGTGGTGATAACATTAAATAAATGAGGAAAAAATATTTAAATTTAAATGTTACAGTCTTACTTGTTGGCAACATGTACAACTTAGACAAAATCATAAACCTCACAACCCTGCTTAATCTAATTTGTGTTTCCTTATATGGATACTCATGACACCCACACAGGGCAGGATTTATTCTTTATAAATTTTATTATATACTTATACTTATTGACTTATATAAATAAAAAACCTTGAATTCTCGGTATTAATGATATATGAATGATACAACTTATATTATAGAAATATGGATACATAGGCTATATTGATGTCATATTGGATACACTTTTGTTTGAAACATTTAGTGAAATTGAGTTTTGTCATTGTATCTACTTTTTAAAAGGCATTACTCTCTCCTAACACTATATCCGTGAAACTATTAGTTTGAAGCTCGATAACAATCTCTAGCTGGAAGCCTCCATTAGGTTCATCTAACTGAGCTATAACATCCAATTTTTTATCTAAAAAACAGTTTAATACATATATTATCTCATGATTATTAAAGGCTTTTCGCCGAATTCAAAGTCATGTCTTTGTAAACATCTGTTAAATTTTGCTTAAGCAATACCTTTACTTTCGCTATTAATGTGGGAAAAATAGATGGTCTCATGTTTTCTGGAATTGGGCGATAGTTCGAAGCGAAATTTTCATAAGTAAAATCATATTGAACATCATCTAAGTGAATTGCCTCCTTCGGATAAGACTGAGGGGGTCAGGAAGCTTATTGAACCACAACCATTTGTAAAGTTTGACTTCACACAATACACATTGCCTTCTATCAAGATTTGAAAGCTGAATTCCCCACTGTGGATTTGGCTTATGACGGATTTATTGAAATTCTTCCCAATCTAGGGATAATGGACCCCCAAAGATCGAGGGGGGTCTGCTTTTCGGTGGTACTGAATTCATCAAGTAACCAAGTCTCCTACTCTATGAGGAGCCCTACGTAAAAAGATTAAGTTTTTCCGATGATCTGAACTTGAATATTTCATGCTATTCCCACTTTTCAGCATAAAAAAATATGCTTTACAAAATATGTTGCGTTTAGCTGATGTTGCACATTATTCGAGTTGAGATTATTGTATTTCAATTTACAGATTATGAATAGATTAAAATTTTATCCTCTAGTTCCTTTGATAAAACGCATTCTCCAAGGTCAAGAGTAACACTCATGTAGGGGTTTGGTGAGTTCTTCGGATTGCTTGTGCAGCAAAAATCCAAATCAAAGTAAACAGAATGTGGGTCTGAAATCGAGAGCGTTGCCAGCTTACATAAGACGTGCGCGCTTTTACCAATTCTATTCGCAAGCATGTAGCTTTTCGAAAAAAAATCACCACTATTGGGAGACGTGCGTCAGAAAGTCAGCTAACAGGCACCCAGCTCGATATTTAGCCATAGGTCAAGCTCTCAAGATCCAATCCAAAATGGGAAAGCCGACTTCCGTTAAGGATGTATTCTTCTTTATACCAAATTTAATCGGATACGTCCGTGTCATGACTGCTATCATGTCTTTTTTAACCATGAAAAGTCACCCCGTATGGACACTGATACTATACGGAATTTCTGGATTCCTTGATGCCTTTGACGGCTATGCAGCCAGAAAATTTGATCAGGGTACATCTTTCGGGGCTGCCCTAGATATGGTCACGGATAGATGTGCTACATCATCTTTGATTTGCTACCTCTGCGTGGTCTACCCCCAGTATTGTATGTTCTACCAACTCTTGGTTTCCTTGGATTTATCATCACATTATATGCACATGTGTGCCATGCTTTCATCGGGCTCTTCGTCCCATAAAAATGTGGGCAAAAAGTCGAAACTTTTGGAATTGTACTACACCAATCGGAAGGTTTTGTTTGTTGTTTGTTTAGTCAACGAATTATTTTACATGGCATCCTACTTGCACTATCATGAATATTTCTGGATGGGCACTCTATTAGGCTGGGTGAGTGCCCCCATTTGGCTTTTTAAGCAGGTTGCTAATATTGTTCAATTAAAGAACGCAGCCTTGATACTAGCTGAGAGAGATGCACTGGGAAGATCTTCTGAAGAAAACAAATCTTCTTGAATTGATTTAATTAAGTATTAAGATACGTAATCGGCAAGGTATTCAATTATATCTTCAGCCGTCAACGCCACTCAGTAAGGCTCTATTTAAATAGCCATGACTGCATTCTGCATCAAGCCTCTTTGTCATGACATTTAAACCCTTAGCTGAATGATTTTTGAACTCTTCGAATGCTCTGGTATTTCGTATATCTGAAATGAGCAGCTGAATGGATGACACTCTATCTTCCAACTTAAAGCATTCATTTAACATGCAAAGATTGCGCATACTTTTGAATCCTGAAATACTTAAACTCAAGAAATGTAGCAACTGTTCAAAAGTATGCCGAGCATTGATAGTTTGCAACCCCATTTCTAACAAAGTGCAACATGATTTGGCCGTCTCGAAAAGAACTGAAGATGTAAGATTCAAGTCTTTCACACAAATAACAGCAGGAATTGCGACCAAGGCAATGGAATGCGCATCATGTGGATTGCCGGTCTCATTCAAAATCTGCAAAAGAAGCAAGAAGCCCTCACCAACCAAGGACTTATAACCTTTAATTTTCGCTAATTCCAAGTGTTGAACCACTAAAGAAAACGCCTGGTAAGGAGAACCCGACGAGACTAAGATATACGCTTTCAGGAAGTTTAGCTTAATGGCATGTATGATGTTAGGGCTCATCAAATAATCATGAAGTGACATGCCAAAGTCTCGTGGATTCAACAAAAGCAAGGCACTTGAAGAATTCCCCTGAGCGATGAGTATCATCGCACTCAATCTGAGCTTATAAATGATGAAATCAGGCTCGAGCTCGCACATATCAGGGATTGAAGATAAGATTTCAGACGCAATCTTCACACGCCCTTTATGAAGCTCAATTTCAGCTTGAACTAGGAGCATTTGATAGCGCAAGAATCTGAATTGCGCTAGATTAGTACCACTGGTTGACAATTTCGAATTTAAATCTTCGATGGAGATTGCCCGCAAGCCCATTGTGTGGTAGTCGCGATGGTTGCGAAGCTCAAACTCAAGATGGTCCTGCGTAGTTCCATAATCTCTAGAGTAAAATACACCGAGTTCAGTATAAAGGGTGCTTAAGTATCGAATGCCAACATTACGCCACAAGGCTGAACTAGTGTGACACAAGCCTATGAAGCTGGAAATGCTATCATGGATGGATATATATGTAGCTTTGAAAAGGCTCTCATAATATAAAAGAAACGTCCCATTACAGTTCATGAGAAGCTCCGTCTCAAAACGAAAGCTTATTGCAGCTAACAGGAGTGAAACAGATTGAGACTTCTTGATAAGAAAGTCAAGTAACCTCAGTTGATTCCGAATTTGATGAAATGATTGATTATCCCAGAGGGATGGTTTCTTCCTCATAAAGTCAAAAAGCCAAGATAAAACATATGTAAGGGTAGCATTATCTTTATTCTCCCTAGCAACAGATATCGCTTCTTCGATAGAATCTAAGGCCTTCGAATCCTCGCCAAAAAATTGATGTAAGGATGCCTTAGATATGAGAGCAAAATGGTAGAAATATTTCGACCCCTTCGATACCATATAGTCAAAGTATTGATGTAACGAATTAAATGCTCCATGGTAATCTCCAGAGTTAAGGTTTTCCAAATAATCCAAGTAATGCACAGATGAGGTAGATGAGTACTCCATGCTATCAGCTATGCGAGATTTTACACTCAGAGATGCCATGGATTTGAATGCGGAGCGTAAAGATTCTGGTGTAGGCGTTCCGAATCTTTCAAGAAGTGAAATTTGAGTATCGACCAAAGACTCAAAGTCAGAATGGGTGAATTGTAAGTTTATTGCAGAAATTGGCGCTGCAGACACCGAATGAACTGATTCTGCACAAGACCTAAGTTTCTGAAACAAGGCGTTGTCGTCAGCTGCCAACAAATTCTTTTGAGACTTAAAATCAGAACGTGCTAATTTAGTCCAAGTTGGGAATAACAGATTCGAGACTCGTTCATCTCTAATTGTAGGTGACTCACAAGAATTAAATCCCAGCTTTTGCAAATTTTGGTAAAGTTCCAAGGTAGAATCTCTGAACTGGCGTATGCAATTGAAAAGAACAGTTGTCTCGTTAAAATGTAGTAATTTCACTGAAACTGCAATCTTTTGTACATAACGCCCTAGAGGCGATCGCAAGGATACTATACACCCCCCAGCAGTTGTGACCTTATGTGTGCTCTCTATAGCCTCATAAGTGTTCTTAACAAGATGGTGTAAATCATCCGCCGTTTCTATCTTCCATAGAGTATCGATTATACAGAAAAGAATTTCATTCACAATGTCCGAGGTTGGGGAATTAAAATTTTCACTTGAATCTAAATGACAGTTCTTGCTGTATGAGTAGGCAATAACTTGGCATAATGAGGATAACGTGGGTATAAGCACTAAGGATTGAGCATCCACTATGGGTTTTCCATCAATTAGTTGCACTAGAAGGACGAGCAAATTCCGCGATTTGGGTAGTTTCTTCGAAATATAGAGCTCTATAACCACGAAAATTGCGATTCGGAGAGCTGAAAGTTCCTCATTAACGAAGCTTTCCCCTCCAATCATTCTTGTGCACGAAACATCAACATCAGGCGAGATGTGATACGCGATATACCTGTCTGCATATAGATAGATACCTACACAAAAATACAGTACAGTGTTTTTCATAACTTTTCAAACCAGCGCAATAAAACAATTCAAACCATACTAGCATTGTTATTAAACAAACCAATAATTAAAAGAGTTTTTTACTCCATTTCGTCCGTTTTGACCTGGATTGTATTGCAAGACTCCCAAATCACCCAAATGTACTGCATATAAGGCAGATTCAACATTTCATCACATTGAATTCTAATGAAGTTGGTGTGAACTTTTGGTTTGAAAGACTTTGTAAGGGGTACGAAAGATTTTGCTGTATTGGTTTGAATAGTTTTGAAAAATACAGTATTTTTCGAAACTATTCAAACCCATACGATAAAAAATTCTAACTACACTAGCAATATTAAGGATACCAATAATTCACAGGGTTGCTGTTTTGAATATTTAATTAAGACATCAAACTTGATTCTTAGCATTTTTTTAGTCATAAGTACAAAACTTTTTGACTTATCAGTTTTTTTTAATTTTGCGAGTGTGGTTTGAACATTTTGCTGCACTCATTTGAATAGTTATGAAAAACACTGTATCTGATGCCTAGATACAGTGTTTTTGAAAACCATTCAAACCAAAACAGCAAAATGTTTCGTACTCCTCCGCACAGTCTTTCAAACCAAACGTACACCAACTTTCATTAGATTCAATGTGATGAAAAGTTGAATCTGGAGGATCGCCTTATATGCAGTACATTTGGGGGTCTTGCAATATCAATCAGGGGTCAAAATAGATGGAACTGAAGTAGAAGGGGTACGAAACCTTTTGAGTTATTGTTTTGCTTAGTTTGCTAGTGTGGTTTGAATCTTTTTATCGTGCGGGTTTGAATAATTTTCAAAAACACTGTATATAGCCATCATGGATGCAAGACAGTGACCGGCGCAGAGACATGTTTCGGATTTCTTAAGTGATTTATTCGCCCCATCTTTGAAGGCAATTATTAGAAATGGGTAGGTTATAGCAATGTATAATTAATCATATATACCTTCAAAGAAAAATCCTTTTTCACGCGGGCATTTGCTCAAGTAAAGAGCCAAATTATAGAAAATTTAAGTGCAAGGCCTTATATTTTGACCCTCTAGCAATGTGGCGAGCAGCTGGAAAGTATGACCCGCAAGTAATGTCACATGCTACATAACTATCAAAGCAGCTGAGATTTAAATTGTTACGCGAGCCAAGAATGAAGGAATAGAATTGTGAAAGCGGACTATTTATGAGTGGAAATGATGAATGACTTTCTCATTGGAAAGTACCTCCATTTTTCAAGCATGATTTGTGCAAAGTTCGTCTTTGAGTATCGCTCTAGAAGTTTTAACCCTTTAGACTTGGAAAAAACATCAAAGCTGATGAAGCTACGAATGACTTTCTAGCAATTGAACTTATGCCTCTTTTTCATGAATGCATACAGATTTACCCTTGATAGTCATGTATGTATGCGGTAAATTGTTAATTAGTTTTTTACATTTTAATTAAATAAAAGTTGGGTGACCCGTTGTTTTGAGGAGGGTGATACCCTATTTGGATACTTTGCTACAACAAAATACATAGCTACTAAGACACTTATAAAAGGCTGGATTTCTGTTTAATTGGGTTTCAGTACCTGCAAGTTTCAAGATCGAATTTCATCTTTTGAAGCAGTCTTTCTAATTTTGGGAGGGATTAATTTGCAGATGTTTCCGTGATCCGATGCAGTAGTTCGCTAACTCTAAAAATTGAAAGACTTTTTGAGGTCAAGGGTGTTCTTCCAACTTCATGTTCTTTGAAAGCCAAATAGATTATCACTTCATACCTTAATACTAAGTCTTCATGTAACTTGAAGGAATTAGAGAATAAAACTTGAAAAACGCACACTCTTCAATACAAAGCTTAGTGGATTTAGCTTGATCTTCTTCAATTATGAAACCAATTCTGTTGAGTTTGAGTACTTGTATGGTATCAAAACATAGACCATACTTTTTCCTTCGATGACGGAGTTATTATGAAATGAGTTTCATATAGAACAAACATGACTTAATTTTTTTTTCCTGAAAGCTAATTTTTTCATGATCCCCTTCCCCGAAATGATAGTCGAGGCCGAAATTGTCTACTTGAGTTGAATCTGAACCAAGTGTTACCTAGCTGGCTTGTATAATCGGATTTTTGACGGAATGCACAATATTGATTGATTCGAAAAATGTACCTCGGATAGTAAGAGACCAATGATATTGGTATGGTAAAAAGTTTGACTCCCGGAATTTAATGGAACTTGTAAGAAATTTAGATTTTCATTATTAACATTATTAATTAAGTTGATAATTTGATTCATTTGAGAGTAAAATTAAGATTGCTATAATGATCTATTTCTTAGTGCATCATAAGAAACTCGTACTCATTGGAAACTCTTGCATTCGCAAATTCTGTTTCATACTGAGTAGATCTTCATGCTCTAGACTCAATTAGACTCCTGTATTTACTCATGTCAATTCCATATTTAACAGTAAAATAAATGGGCGTGTGGTCTAGTGGTATGATTCTCGCTTTGGGTTTACGCTTTTGCGTTAACAAATTTGCGAGAGGCCCTGGGTTCAATTCCCAGTATGCCCCTTTTTTTCTTGAAACAAAAATAATTTCCTAGTTCGAGTTTATTACTTTTTAAAAGACTTGACAACACTATATTCCAAGTAGCGAAATTTGGTGAAGCAAAATGCAATCACCCCCTCTCTCTGGGTCTAAACCGTACACATAATAGAAACCTTCAGTAGTCACCACACTAATGCGTATAAGCTTTGGCGAATCCGAGCATTGAGAGCTTAAAGAAGCCACTGAAGCAAGGGAATTAGCTTGGTCGTCATTTTTACTTAAGCTTCCATAACTTTTCACTTCATCAGCATGGCTCTCAATAACGGCGATAGATTTAACATCTTTACCAATGGTCTGAATCTTGAGGGACGCAAAATGTCTCGTCGGTTCCAAAATGGATGAGAATCTAGACGGCAAATAATCACCCATCTTCTGAGCTGCCTTTCTTCCGAGAGTTTGCGAAGACCTTCGTATAATACGAGCTACCGAAAGCCTGTTTTGATCGATGATCGGCTCAGTCTTCTCTTTCTGATCTTCGCTCCCACTGACATTTGACGTGACACTATTGAAAGAATTAAAAGAGCCCTGAGATAGTTTTCTTTGCTTTCCAAGATTATCCACATTATGTCCAAGATCATCATGCTCATCATCATCACTATCGCCATCTCTATCCGCATCGCTATCATCCCCATCGTCCTCTATGACACCTTCCTCGTCGTCGTCGTCGTCGTCTTCATCCATATCCAAATTGTCCAGATTCTCACGTGTGTGTTCCTCGCTTTCCTCTCTGATAGTCAGATACCCCGACGACACTGATTTTTTCTTGGAAGACTCTCGTTTCTGCTTCTGTTTGTTCGCTAATAATTCGTCCTCCCCTAGCCTGAAGATATGAATCGTTTCGCTTGAACTTGTTGCGAGCACGTAGAGATTGTCGTCGCTGAAAGAGAGGGAGTAAATTTTTGTAGGATAAGTGCCTCTTCTGAACTGGTATAATTTCAAGCCTGTCTTCACGTTGAAAACCCGAACAATGGTGCCCTTATCTGAAGCAGTCGCCAATAATGATCCATCAGTAGAAATACACATAGCGGACAAAGCGGACTTATGAGCTTCAACAACCGCTAATGGTTGCAAAGTGGTGAGATCAAAAATTATAGCATCGCCAAGCCTGTTAGGAGCGTTGCTAACGGACTGGATATTGTTCAATGCAGAATTGTTACCACCATTTGTATTGATTCCATTGACAAGAAGTGATTCATGAGTGATTGTCCTCGGGGGTGATGGATATGCTAGGAGGCTATTTCCTGTGCCGATAGTATTATTCGACAATGCGCATAAACGATTGAGATTCGGAGATGTCTCAATCGTATGGAGGAGGTTGAGCGTTTTAATATCGTAGATAAAAATCTGCTCCTCAAGCAACACTATCATTCTTTCATGACCAAGCTTCACCAGAAGTATTGTAGAAGGAAACATTAGCTCACAAATAGTAGTTGACCTCTTTGTGTTCATGAGTTTTAGTTTTCGAGGCAGTGACCCTAGTTGATCACCTAATCCCACCACTGCCACCAAAGAAGTACAATAAAGCATTTCGACAAGCCCAATTGACTCTTTTTGTTTTGAGTGATAACATTCACGAACACCTGGCTTGCAAGAGAAAATTTTGTAGCCATTGTCGAGCCCTAGTGCTGCACATGAAGCATCCTGATTGAAGGTCAAGCAATTCACATTCATAATGCCGTTAACCGAAGCGACAGAGTCATCCGTGAGATTGTTTTGCTCTTGAAGGGACTGGATATGTTTGGACGTGGGGCTCACAAGTTGCGACTTCATAATAACGAAGTTACAAGTTGTCAATCTATTACAGCTCCTGGTTGTTGCGACGCGAGGTCTCACTGCGAGATACTATAAACGACTGCACATAATGAACCGATGCACACTTGACTCCAACCACTCTACGTGTGGAACCAGAGTGGTAACTGGAGCTAATGTGTCTTCATATCCTCAATTCTCTGAGTAATTGTGATTAGTATGCTTTTTTTTACTGTGCACATAGAGCTGTTTTTGCTTCAATGTGAGGTGAATCTTTTCTCTCACTATTACTTAAGTTCATTATTCCCTCGATCTTGACTAGGGTGTGCGTATGTGCACTTGAATTTCTGGTTGACTTTCAGAACTTTGATTCTTGCTCTCTTACAGAACTTTTTTTGCTAGTCTGATCACCTGTTACTAATGGCTGAGGATCTGCTGTTCATTACTGGATCTCGCAATCGGGCTTTCTGCCAATTAACCATGGGATACTTTTCTCCGACCATATAGTTAGTATCGGTGCTAAGTCAACATTTCTCTTTGGATATCACTTAACAATTCTCTCCATAACGTGCCCGAAGACCGCTTTATTTTTGGAAAGAGGTATACCACTATTAATGGACCTTGTATTTTTATTCACTATATTCATTTTTGTGCCATAACCAAATTAATATTACAACTAAGAACTGGAATGAAATCCCAATATAGACACGAATGCATTCTTTCATACTCCAGAAAAAACTAAGTTGTTGAGCAGGTATGCCACTTCATGCAAAATTTTGATTTAATTTCATATGATTTTACTGATAATGACTGTACATTAAGAACTCGTACCTGCAAGTTTAGTTACAGACAAGAGTAGTCACTTAAAACTCATATTTTGATAAATCAATCATGAATTATCTAAATCAGGAATTTGATGAATGTAGATATGGCTGATTCCATGGCAATTTTTGCCTATGTCGAAGTCATTATTCGCCCCATGTAACCTTTCTTTTCCATTTTCACAGGGTAGAAACTTCACACACAATTGGAGTCAAGGGTTTATATTTCAAGCTGGAGTCTTCTTGAAACACATGCTGTTAAATTGTCCTCTTCGTCAAAGCGAATCGAAAAAGCTACATTCGTCTCCTGATTTCTGTGTCTCTTTTCAAATTTTGAATATTGTAAGCCGAAATAATTTCCTCACCTGCTTTCAATTTTCAATTTTCAAGTTTTGATCACTCTTGTATAATCTGGCACTCTTAACAAAAAAAAATCCACGAATGTAAGATGGACAAATCTTGTGAGAATTTTCAGATATCTCTACCACTCAAGTGATGCTCTATTCATCATGGCATATATAGCAGAATTGTGACTAAATGTTTTGGGTTAACCAAGAGGCAAATTTATCGAGCATATTTTCGGTGACCCCGTGAAATTTGCCTTTCTCAAAAAAGCTCTCCGATTTCGAATTTGAGTTCAAATATAAATCAAGCCACAATTTTGTAATTTGGGGTGGGACATCAGGATCTTCATCGTAGAATGATGCGAAAATCTTGACTGCCAGGAAGGGGAACAGTTCAAATATCTGAACATCTTCTGCACTGATTTTTTCATGAAGCGCCTCTGGATACTTCTTCTTTTCGCTATCACTCAATCCCAATTCTTCATAAGTTAGGTAGAATAGTTTCTTCTCGAAACTTGAGGTACCTTTTAACCTATTGATGAGCAAGGAAGTCATGTCCGCGCAACCAATATTTGGGTTAATCAAAGAAGTCAAGTCAGGATATCTGTTAGCAAACCTGATCACAACATGCCCCCCCAAAGAGTACCCTGAAACTATGTTGTTATATTTTATCTTAGCTTCACTTTCTTTCCCTTTTGCCGTCAATGAGCTCTCGAAGTCAAGAGAGCCTGGAAGATATTGAATTATGAGTTTCAAATCTTCTACAGTTCCGTCGATTGAGCTGACCATATCCAATGCATGTGACTCATTGCCAGACAGCCATGTTGCATTTCTCAACTGGTCAATTTGCCGCTCACCATGATTTCTGGCATCAAATGAGATGGCGAGTATGGGAGCATCTGAATTCTTCGCAAATTCTTTGATGATTCTATGACCAAATGGTTTCGTGTATGTGTAATCGCCCCCTCTATGGTGAACCAAGTACAAGACATTAATCCTGATATCCTCGGTCAAAATCCCATGAGAAACTTTTTTTTTCACATAGTTTTCAACGGATTTCAAGTTATCAACATGTACACGAATACCTGCTATGAACCTTTGGTCCTCAGAAATGAAATTTGGGGAAGTCTCTAATTTCAACATTACTGTCTTTCGTCACGTCGGCCCACGTATTCACTTTAGAAAGTGGGGCAAAAGGCGCGAGAGACTGTATATTCACATGCTTTGGCAGGTGCTTCTACACGAGGAGAATGTAATTGACGCCGAATTTGCTTTAATTTCCTCATAGCTAATCATTTGTAGACTACGTTCAAAGGGTAGTGAATGAAAATCTTTCCCGTATATGATTTTGTCTGGATATGTCCTCTCAAGTTTGAAAGGGCAAAATCCGAGGGTCAAAGGCCCCCCCCGTTTAGCGCACGCATGTGAGAGCACCCAGATACATAAAAGGGCGCACAATCCCCAGATTTCGATTGAAACGTGAAGATATACAATGCCGGATAAAACTAACAAGAAAAATTCTCAAGAGGGTAAATTAAACGCACCGAAAATAAACGATGTGACCGAAAAGAAAGAAGTTTTTCAATCCAAGCCAGATACCCTGGATTCATCACCTTTGAAGTATACTCCACTTGATGAGATACCTAGCATTGTGTCTCGCCTCAGGACTTCTTTTCATAAGAATCGCAAAACACACTCATTGCAATTCAGATTGAATCAGTTACGCAATATATATTTTGCCATTAATGACAATATTGATGAAATCTGTTATGCATTGCAAAAAGACTTTTATCGGGCACCATCTGAAACTAAGAATTTGGAATTTGCACCTCTCATGAGTGAGCTTGTTCATACCATTGCTAGTTTGCATAAATGGGCAAAGCCCGAGCCAGTGAAAGACTTACCTTTGAATATGTTGACAAGTCCGGTGTACATCGAGAAGATTCCTTTGGGAACCGTTCTCGTGATAGCACCATTCAACTACCCATTGCTACTCTCAGTCTCCTCGCTTATTGCTGCTATTTCTGCAGGTAATTGTGCAGTGTTGAAGGTTTCAGAACTTACGCCAAACTTTGCGGCTGTGTTAACAAGACTTCTTACCCAATCCCTTGATCCTGACACTTTCGCTATGGTGAATGGTGCTATACCCGAAACCACGGCCTTGTTGGATCAAAGGTTTGATAAGATTATGTACACCGGCTCTACTGCTGTTGGTACTCTTATTGCAAAGAAAGCTGCTGAAACCCTCACTCCTGTTCTTTTGGAGTTGGGTGGTAAATCACCAGCTTTTGTGTTAGAAGATGTCTCTGATAGCGATATTCCCGCCATTGCTAGAAGAATAGTTTGGGGACGCTATACAAATGCTGGCCAAACTTGTGTCGCTATCGATTACGTTCTTGCTCACGAGAGCGTTCGGGCCAAATTGGTAAAAGCTATTGTTGAAGTTGTTGAGAACCAGTTCTACGAGCTGTTGGACAAGGCTAATACTGGTTATACGCACATCATTCATCAGCGTGCGTTTGAAAACTTGAAGAAAACAATCGATGCTACGAATGGAACTATTGTCGCTGGTGGCGAGACTGACGAGGAAACACGCTACATTTCTCCGACAGTAATTGATAACGTCGACTGGGAGGATTCGACCATGCAATTGGAGCTTTTTGGTCCAGTATTGCCTATTTTGACGTACACTTCGTTGGAGAGTGCCGTTCAGGAAGTTATTCAACGTCATGACACCCCATTGGCTCTGTACATCTTTACCTCTAAGTCCATGAAGCGGTCTAAGAACCCTCAGGTTGATCTTATTAGAACGGCAATTAGGTCGGGTGGCCACATGGTGAACGATTCGGTCTTGCATGTCGGTCTTCCAAATGCACCCTTCGGTGGTATTGGCCAATCAGGACAAGGCGCGTACCATGGTTACTATTCTTATAGAGCTTTCAGCCACGAGAGGACAGTGATTGAGCAAGCGCTTGCTTCTGAGCTCACGATGAAAGTGAGATATCCTCCATTGAAAGAGAAGAATGATAACGTGATGCAAGCTGCATTACGCCCATACAATCAAAATGTTTGGTTTGGTCGTACGGGCAACGTTAAAGGTGGTCCCAACTCGATATGGAGTGCGTGGAATACTGTTAGTGGCGTGGGATGCCTCTTGTACCATTTTGCGAAGTCAATCTCTGGATAGGCTATAAAAGGAATGTGCATTTATATTTGCTCAATTTTGTTAAGTGCTTATATTGTTATCGAATTCAACTATGATTAAAAAAGTGAATTAAGTACCAAAAAGTAGTCATTAATACAATACTGCATATAATTCGACATGAAAACGAGGTCTTGGTGCACCTTTAAGAAGTTTGCCACGAAGATCATGTCTTTGAAGATCAGCATCAAAAACGCCGGAAAGGTCCATGATTTGGAGCTTACTGATGGCTCTACTGGGTTAGATTTGAAGAAATTAATTCAGGATAAAACTCAAATCCCAATTGATCGTCAAAAAATTTTAGTCAAGGGGGGCAAATTGACAGACGATGCAATTATTCTGGAGCTTAAATTGAACTTAAAGACCCCCATTATGGTCTTGGGTACCCCAGACAAAGACTTGCCTTTGCCGGCTGAAACTAAGCAAGTTTTCTTGGAGGATTTGAACGAGAATCAGTTGGTGAAGTTTTCCCAGGACCCTTCAGGCTTGGTCAACCTTGGAAATACTTGTTACTTGAATTCATCTTTACAAGTACTCTACAGTATTAAGGATATTGCGAAAAAAGTGGAAGACTCTCAGGCGGGACTGGCACCACTTGTCTCGTCTTTAAAGTCCATTTTTCAAGGAATGACAAAAAAGCAACTGGAGATAGTTCCTAGTCAATTTTTAATGCAGTTTAGAAATCAATACCCGCAATTTGCAGAGCAAGAGATGGGAGTTTACAAGCAACAAGATGCTGAAGAAGCTTTTTCCCAGATAATCAATAGTTTGAATTCAGTTTTTCAGATCGATGATTTCATGACGGTGAATTTCAAAGTTAAGACCACTAATCCAATCTCGAGTGAGGAAACTATTACTTCTGAAGTTTCACAGAAACTCAATTGTTATATTGACATCAAAACAAACTTCCTCAGAGACGGAATTCTCAACAGCATGAAGGATACAATTGAAAAGTACAGTGAAACTTTACAATCAAATACAGAATATCAAGTGACCAAAACAATCACCAGACTTCCAAAGTATTTGACTGTTCATTTTGTTAGATTTTTCTGGAGGAAGGACACAAAGAAGAAGTCAAAAATCTTGAGAAAAGTGCTGTTTCCGTTTGAGCTCGATGTGGCCGAGATGCTTGATGAATCTATTAAAAAAGAGAAGACTTCAGTCAGAGATAAGTTGGCTCAAATAGAAAAAGACAACCTCGACTTGGTTAGGGATTTTAAAAAGACCAAAAAAGACCACAGTTTAACCCCACAGGAGCAACAAGAAGAAGACGAAATGAAGATATTGTCTATTAAAACCAAGTTTAGAGATGACTTTGCTGACTCTTTGCCAAAAAGTATTGATTTGGACAAAACTACCGAGAACCCGTCATCGGTGTACACATTGACATCTGTTATTACACATCAAGGTATTTCAGCTGATTCGGGCCATTACCAGGCTTTTGTTAAAGATGAAAATGATTTGGACAGCGATGTTTGGTGGAGATACAACGATGACAAAGTTTCTAAAGTGAATCGGGAAAAGATTGAGACTTTGGCGGGTGGAGGAGAAAGCGACTCGGCCTTGATCTTGGTGTACAAGGCGAAAGGTTTGTGAGTCTATTTAGCTCGGCAAAATGAAATCAAAATGTACGAGTTAATTCATAGCAATTAGTTATCATATTTTATGTATTCGTTTCTATGTCATGCCGCTCCAACTTAGCAAAAATGCTCGACTAGATGGCGTGAACCAACTTCTTGAACTCCTCAACTTCGCTCCAACAGTTCAAAACTTTCCCTTTGTTTTCTTTCAAGCAAGTAACTACTGACTGTCTTGCGTTCGAGATATTTTCAGGAACTTCTATCTTCATCAATGCTGCATTATCATGCAAGACTTGGCTCAAGGCTTCCAACTTTTTGTTGGACATAGCGACTGAGGTTTCATTGATGGATTCTTTCTGGGTAACTTCCAGGACTTTGTTTTGGAATTTCTTGATTGTATCAGCTTCCAATTTCTTCAATTCATCTGCAACACGTTCTTGGATATATTCTTCGGTGTATTGAGCTCTTGCATAATCAGACTCCTGAGACTTTTTCAAATGGGACAAGAAGGAAGCGCTGTAGTCTACAGGTGCTGCAGGTGTGAACACTTTGGTCTCAGGTTTTGAGGTAGTGGATCCCATATTCGATTCAATACCACTTCTGTTTTGAGCTGCAAAGGCTCTCACTAAATGAGATTATTGGTTGGACACAGAAGTCGTGCGGAACACAAACATCAAAATGGCTTCGGAAATTCAAAAAGCCCTAGTAAATTACAGCTTCAAAAATAGGCTATCTGCTCCATTACAGTTCCAACCAATCATTTGGTTGTGGAGAAAGCAACTGCTAGTGCCCAAATCTGGTTTTACCTGCACTCAAGTCACCTCGCTTGAACGAGCACGACTGGGGAAAATTTCCATAGTGAGAAGGCAAATTTCCCAGTAACTAACTTTCGAAAACAACCTTCAAGATGGCAGTCCAATATTATCAACCCTCCAACTTTGATAAGTTCAAAATGGGCGCATTAATGGGCGGCTCTGTCGGTGTATGTGTGGGTGTCTTGTTTGGAGGGTTCACAATCTTGCAACATGGAGCAGGTCCAAATGGTGTGATGAGAACATTGGGTAACTACATCATGGGATCGGTCGCAACCTTTAGCTTGTTTATGTCTATCGGTTCTGTCATCAGATCAGACACCACTTACTTAGCTAATGAGAGGGCCATGATTTCTGCGCAAAGACAAAAAATCAGGGAGATTTACGGCTTGCAAAATTAACCGAATCGGTGGCGCCTGTGACACTACGGGCCGGCATTCATTTTTATGATTTGTAAATAGTTATTGTTGTGCCTAAATGTATGATTCTTCGAAATCGTATGTCTCAATATGCTTCTTTGAATGCAATATGTGGGTTATTCAATCTTCAGCATATCGTACATGTAGGTGTGTCCAAATTCTGGGACAAGATATTGATTTGCTTTGTTGTTCGATTTGGCAAGATCAAGTAACTTATTTTTTGGCTCTAAGATGGGCTCTGAACTGAGTTTGAAGGTACCGAAATGGACTCCAAGCATATGGGGTGACTTTAACTGTCCAACAATTTTCAAACATTCTTCGGGAGAGACGTGTCGAGGTTTTTGATGCCAAGATGGGCAATATTGTCCAATGGGCAATAGGGATAAGTAAACAGGGGCATAGTGCTCGCCGATCGAATCGAATAATTCTTCCGAGTAACCTGTATCTCCAGCATGATACAAGATTGATTTACCATTTCTTCGTAGAATGAATGAGCCCCACAATGATGTGTTTGAGTCATACACTTTTTGGCCCGACCAGTGCATACCTGGAACGCACACGATTTCGTAATTGTCAGGTAGCTGGCAGTCTGAAGGTGCAGTTAGATGTGAATTGAGTGACACTTTTTCCCACCAATCTAGCTCTATGACATTTGTTATTCCTTCCTTTTCCAAAACCTTTTTAAGCCCTAAGGGTACCACCCAAGTCGGCTCATTTCCCAACTTGTTAACTATACCCAACTCCAAATGATCTGGATGGTTATGAGACACTAATATCAAGTTCAAATTGTCTGTTGTAGCATATTTGACATTTTCTATTGTCATGGGCGACTTCACCAATCTCTTGGGACCAAATTTTTCGTTGAAGAGGTGATCGCTGAAAATGGGATCAGTCAATATATTAAACCCGCTCAATTGGATAAGTGAACAAGATTGTCCCAACCAAGTAAACAACAACTGATTCTGTACCGAAGGTTGCATACCCCTAGCCACTTTCATGGCACTGAAGTCCTTCAATGATAGGCATTCTTGAAGCAAAATTGAATTTCTCCTCATGAGCTCATAGTTTGGCTTGAAGGTCTTCAACCTATCCTCGACGCGAGCAAAATCCCCATCAGGATTTGGATATAGATCATGCACTTCAATTTTTGTACCGTAAAGACTCTCGAAAGCCTCTAGAATTCTAACATATAAAAATTCAAACGCAGTTTGGGGCCGGTACTCATTAAATGGGTTAACAAAAACTCCGTTCACTTGAGCAGAGCTAAATCTGCTCCGACCCTCGAGGGGCCGTCTCTCTTGTATAAGATTTTGTGTCTTCACATACAAATAGGATTCATAACATGTATAAGAAACTACTACGCCAAGACTAACCCTAGCACTTCGAGAGAGACTCGAGAACATGAGTGCATGACGCGGTTCAGAGATGCGCGGAAGAAATGGCAATCTCAGTTTAGGCTTGAAATTCTGACTTCGAGCAATCACTTACAAAAATAAACACAAATCTTTAAAAAGAAATTCCAAATTCCAGAGAATCCAATCATGCGAATAAGACGTAACAGAATTATAAATGAAACTAACCTAGAATTGACGAATAATCAAGAATTAATCATCCCAGAGTTCCACAAAAGCGTATACTAAAAGTGTGTACATATATTTCGGAACTTAATTAATGTTGCTTGACAACACCGGTGGCACCAGCTTTCTTCAAAATATGCTTTTTGTAATCGTGTATGTTACCTGGAAACTTCGTAACTCTTTGATCTTCACTAACCCAAATCTCATTGCACACTCTTTCAATCGTAGAAACATCGTGCGATACCATCAAAATACCCCCCTTAAAGTTGATCAAAGCATCAGCAAGCGCGTCCAAACCTTGAGTATCCAAGTGATTCGAAGGTTCATCGAGAATGAGGATATGTGGTTGGTTCAAACAAAGAGCAGCAAAAGCAACTCTAGACTTCTGACCACCAGACAATAATTGCATCTTCTGCAAGCCCAAGGTACCCGTGATACCAAAGGACCCTAAATGACGTCTATACTCTTCATCGGACTTTCCGGGATATGCTTTTGCCATCCAAGAGACAGCAGATAAAGTCAAGTCCATTGCGTCCACATGATGTTGGGCGAAGTAGCCAATTCTCAATCTGCCATTCTTGGTGATTGTTCCTTCTAAAGGCGTCAACTGATCCAAAAGAAGCTTAAGCAACGTGGTTTTACCGGTACCGTTACCACCACAGAATGCGATACGAGAGTCCATTTGAACATCCATATCAACCTCTCTCAACAATATTTTGTCTTCAGAATATCCGAAGGTGACATTGTTCATCTGGATAATAGGAGGCGAAATTCCATCTGGATCGGGGAACTTGAAGGTAACCACTTTGTCGTCTTCAGGTGGCTCCAAGATGGGAAGTTTTTCCAATTTCTTGATTCGAGACTGGGCTTCGGAAGATTTGGCAGCATTATATCTAAATTTGTCGATAAACGCTTGCAAATGTTGTCTATAAGCCATCTGATTTTCATACTCACGGCGCTGGTTTTTTATTCTTTCTTCCCTGGTGGAGTAGAAAGAGTTGAAGTTGGACCCACGGTAGTAGTCAAGACGTTCAGAATGTTGGTGTATGATATCCGTCGCTACCTCATTAAGAAAATCACGATCGTGTGAAACGACAAGAACTGTTCCCTCATAACCCTGTAAGTACTTGGCCAAGTAAGTAATGGATGGAACATCCAACATATTAGAGGGTTCGTCCAAAAGAAGAAGATCAGGTTCACAGAACAAAGCACGGGCCAAAGAAAGTCTCATTCTCCAACCACCAGAGAAAGAGTTGGTGGGCATGCTTTGAGATTCCTTGGAGAAACCCAAGCCGTACAAAATGGCAGCAGCTCTGGATTCAGCTTTGTCTGATTCCATTTCGTATAATTTCTCGTTGACTTCCGATAAATGCTTGTCCAAGTCCCCTCTTTCGTTGTCCAACTTAAGGACTTCATTCGAGCCTTCTTCAAATTCTGAACGCAACTTCTCGATCTCTTCAATTCTTTCGGTAATTTTCTGCTCCTCTTCTAAAAGAGACTTACGCCAAACATCTGCGTCTAGGACTGCCTGCAACGCCAAAGTATCGTCACCTCTGAGCTCTTGCTCAACATGCAAAATAGTGATATGCTTAGGAATGTTCAACTCTCTTCTCGATAATGCTCTCAACAACGTCGACTTACCAATACCGTTTTGTCCCACCAAACCATACCTTCTACCATAAGCTAACGTCAAACTTGAGTCACTAAGAATACGCTGACCTTCGCCGACATACAAGTCAAAGTTATCGACCTTAATGTCTTTTGATTTCCCAGCACTAGAGCCGAACTCCAAAGGATTAATTTCCAAATAAAAAGAATCGTAGTCGTCCTTCTTCTTCGCCTTGAGAAGTTGAGAAGCCTCGTACTTGACAAACTGATTGTTTCTCTTCGCAACCTTCTTGGCAATTTTTCTCTCCTGCTTCTCCAACTTCTTCTTGTCAACTCTACTCTCGACTTGTCTTCCTGCGTGTGTGATATCTCTGGAGGCACCAAGCAACGCGAGAGAAGAGTTAATATCTCTCTTTGAGTTGTTCTTCAACACATTGACATCCAATAGCCTTTTGGATTTGTCACCGGTAATGGCTAGCTTGGCCATGTTATCTTTGAGCTTTTCAGATAATTGCTTCTCCACCACTGAAATTAATTCCTGAACCTTTTCTTTTTGACCTCCAGCATCCACAAGCATGTCTTGAATAAAAGCTAAGTGTTGCGAGATATCGAGTTGCTGAGCTGACACAGAATCCTCCGTATTGCTGGAAATATGCTGTATATAACCAAGAGCGTAGCTTGAAACCACAGGGTCAATGGAAGGAACAGCCTTGCGGACTTGAAGGCTGAAATTTGACATGGTCGGATTTGAGTAGGGAGTTCTTTAATATGCACTTTTTTTATTCTCGAAAATGCGATGCACGGGTTTGAGGACGGCAGTCCCCATTTCGCAGCCTACTACTACTAACCAAGATATATTACTAAGATGCATTCTTTTTAGACATCGACAACTAGCTGAATCTCTTATGGCACTAATCACAAGATTAAATTCTCATTTACATCGTCGTCATAAATGTAATTCTCCAAAGGATCATCTCTATAAGGTATGCGATTCCGACCGAGTCTAGAGTTGATAGCACCCTTCAATCCTTTCCACGTAGCTCCTAATCGGCTCCAAATAGCAGAATTTTCTTGATTGCCATCATCCAATATATCGTCTGTATATGCAGCGTGATCCAATCTGTTTTCGAGATTGCTTTGCAAGAACGAGTCGAAAGTATCATGTACAGGCAAGGAATCGTTCTGTAGATTAAAACTCCGCAAATTGGCTTGGTGAAGGCTCTGTCGCCTATTCAACTCCATAGAAACCATTCTTTTGGCCTCCGCTATGAGCAACTCATCTTGGTTGATTGCATTCCGCTCCAAGTTTCCCACATTGTTCTCTGATCTAAGAGTATCATCATTGAAGTCGGCCCAATCATAAAAGCCACTGTTAATACCCAACTTGTTCTTTAAGCGATCATAGAAATTAAACGTGGTTAACAAGACTGGCAAGAGCAATAACCGAGGTACCCAGTTATTCATGAGGTTGAAAAACCCTGTGAGATGAATGGAGTGTCCGTACCACTCTTCAAAAGTCGACAAGCGAAGCACAAAAAGTGTGAGGAAGTTGTAGGACAAGGGTATGGTCATCCTGGCAATGTATGAAGCATAAAAGCATGCAGACACGGGGTCAGAATTTCGAGGCACTAGGTGGTACATGTTGAACACCTTAAGTTTAGCCAAGGAATTGAGTGAACAGAACAACATGTACATGAATAGCAAGGAAGTACACGAGACCTGCAACAAAGGGTGTTGAGAAATAAACGTCTTATGAATAAGAACATGGATCACGGATAAGTCCGTGGAATGGAAATATTCAGATTCAATCACGATGAATGTCATAACAAACAATAGAATTGCAACAAGTCTTGCCAATACTGGTTTCACGTTACATTGGAAATAAAAATCGATTTTGGGAGGTAAAAAGCCCTTCACACTCTCCATAATCTGAAGCCGCTCCTCCACATTATTTGTTGCTTTTGCCTCAATTAATTTCTGCAATCTTGAAATCTGATCCAAGAGCTTATCGTATTCAGCGCTATGTGCCAGGAGTGTATACAAGTTTGTTTGAAAACTAGAAGTCAACTTGTGCATGAAAGTGTCGGTAATTTGCTCCCTAGCGATGGAGACATTCGATTCGGAATAAGTATATTGCCGTCTGACCGAATCTGCGATATCTTCCGGGATCTGGGTGTAAAGTTTGAGTATCCAGTCTCTGTAGGCAAAGCTAAGCGAGTCATCGGGATTGGTGTAGTTCTCTTTAAGGATAATTACCTGGAGGACTTCTTCTTTGAAAGAGATTCTGGTATCCTCAATGGTATCCACGAGTTTTGGTACTTTCAAGTAGTGGTGCCTTATGTCTTGAATCAAATTTCCCTCGAGCCATCTGTTTCTGGGGATGGAGATTAAGCCATGTGCCATGAGCCAAAGGGCAAGCACCAATGAGTAAATGTGGGATATGCCGATAATCATTGATTTTATATTTTGAAATGTTAGTCCAGCCTCCAGTATGAGATAGACGGCACCAAGCAAAGACACAGCAAGTATGATGGCCTGAAATTTTAAGTTGCGTATGAGAGATATTCGAAGACGGCGTAATTTCAGATAGCTGGCAGCTCGATAAAATTCCTGAAGTACCGGTAATAGGAACCATGTCAAAAGAAAAGTTGACCAGTAGTCAGCTTTCCATAAAAACAAGGTCAATGTCTCAGAAATGGAAATGAGAGGGATCTCGTCGTGAAAATGTGTCACGTAATCAATGGGTAATAGAAAGGTCACCGAAAGTGGAATAAAGATTGCCATTATAAGAGAAATGGAAAAGTAGGCCGGATACTTAAATAGATTGATATGGTACTGGAGAAAGATAAGAGACGCTGCAAGAGCAGCCATGTAGCAAAGTATGATGAAAATCATAATGCCAACTGTCAATTGAGGTGGCTCGGCCAGTAAGCAGTAGTAAATAGGCAAAAACAGGTAACTGGCAGTAAAATGGTGTAGAATTATGAAGATAGAAGCCTCCTGGTCAGTCGGATCAAAGTGCTGTAGGTAGTGTATTGGTGTCGTAGACTCCAGTGGACTTCGCGACCATTCTACGTGCAGTAGTGTGATAATGCAAATCTACATTTGCTTCATCATATAAAGATGAAATATAATTGCACGCGTTAATAACAAGGTATGTCAAGCATGTGAGGTAGCAATGATTTAAACAATTTTCCACAGGCCATAAATTTTGATCAATCTCAAGCACGCATAATCTAATATTACATTGGAGCCTCGCATAGTGTGGCACTATCGCTCGGTGACGGAGCTTTACGCAGTGCGGGTACACCATTACTATCTCCCTCACTTCCGATCGGCTTCTCGGCACAACTTAATTCCTTATTAAATATACCCCAAAGATAACACACTCTAGAACAAATGAACGATATATCTACAGAAAGTAAACTTTCGGGAATTCAAAAAGCTATCGACCCCACAAGCTCTGCAAACGGTGAAAAAAACAAAACTTCGCTAGGTGCTTCAAGCATCGAAAATGCAGAATCAAAGCATGAAACATCAATCCCAAATCCTTTGGAAGACATGACCCCAATTTCAGCCGACGACAGCAATTCCATTAAAACAGAAAACAGTACGCCTAGAGCTTCAAAAAAGAAGCTGGTAGGTTTTGCCGCAGAGCCCGTGGAAGAGTTAGAGGATCATCACAAGGAGGTTGAACACCATCGCCAAGAAAATTCGGAGGGCAATCCTTTCGGAAAAATTCCCCCAGAGCTCTCCTATCTAAAAAATAGGGGTCAAGGTCCCAAGCCTTTGCCAGGGTGCCCGCCTGCAGCGAAGCCCAAGAGAACAATACGGCTAGACGATTTACCAGATCTCCCAAGCCGGGCTGTTAAGGAGATTTCAGTGATCAATAAAAATACCGCATTGAATTTCAATTACCACGAAATTGCGTTTCCGCTTCGCAGGGACCGAATCCTCGTGGATGTGAAGTATACGTCTCTTTCATCTTTTGACCTTGCCAAGCTCAAAAAATACACTTACAACATCTCAAATGAGAGGGTCGGCCTAGGATATAGTTTTGTTGGGGAGATTGTAGAATTGGGAAGAAATTACATCAACAGTGATGTGTTTCAAAAAGGTACAAGAGTCTTTGGTGTGACAAATCCTTTGGAGAAGAAAGGATCTCTTCAGTCATGTGTTATCATCAATTCTAGTGATATTTTGATCCCGATCTCTGATCAAGATTTTGAAAAGATTGCCTCAATTGACCTCCAGCTTTCTTTGCCTATTATACTGTCAGAGTCCAAATTTCAAATCGACGATGAGCTGATTCAAAGTGAAGTTCCGGAGGTCGAAAATGGCCCTGTTCAAGATAAGAAGGAATTTAGGAAGGGCCCACCTAAATCCACTTACGATTTTGAGAGTGCATTATCTACTGAAGCCAAATTCGCAGTTTTTGGATCGGAGTACTGTAGAGCAAAGCAGTCTTTGGAGTTGATGGACTCTGTATTTCGGAAGCAAGAATCTGCTAATATCCTCATCAATGGTGGAGACACGAATCTTGGTTTGAATTTGGCCCAGATTATTGCTTCTAGTGTCTATGCGCATTTGGAGAAGTTTAATGTTACGTTGGTAGTTCTAGAAAAGAACTTCCAAGTGATGGAAACATTCGTTAAATCACTCAATTGTGGCGGCTTTAGAAATTTTAATGTTGTGGCTTTTGACATGGTGAACGAAGATCTCTATGTTGCCGGCGAAAGGGTGCCTATAAATTATAAAAAAGTGCCCTTCTTTGCTACTGAATTATTTGAGAGTATACTCAAGATTATACCAGAGTCCCAAAAAATCACCAAAAAAAATATCGGGGAGGCAAAATTAGATCTTTTCATTGATATAGTTGGAAGCAAGAAAATGTTCCAGAAGTCAGTCAATGTAACAAAGATCGATGAGATTAATTTTCCTTTTAGAGCTCGGCTTGAGGAAACTGCCAAGCCAAGCTCAATTTTTGGGAAAAGGAAAGAACCTTTGTTCATGAAGTTGTTAAAACCCAAAAGTGCCGGGTCAACGTATGTTTCTTACTGCAACTTTTACTTATCAGAGCCATCCTACCAAATGGATAAAATATTTAGTGGAGGCAAAGGGTATTTGGATCCGTGGGGCCTGAGCTGGACAAATGGAATAGTTAATCAATTTGTGGGAAAGTATAACTACTACGAGAAAAATGATTTGGAAATTAAGAAGGGTTGGGTAGAAGAGGCTTTGCGGTTGGTTTTGGAAGGAGAGTTGAGATTTCGCATCAATTACATTGTTGACTGGAGACGCAACTTCCGAAAAGACATTGAAGAATTGCAGAAGAAGGACGGGCAGATTGTATTCAAAGTGGAGTCATACTAAGGTATCTTCATGCGAGAACCGGCCGAGGTGACGGATGTAATTGACCTGATTGATCTCATTGATCTCATTGATCCCATTGATCTCATTGATTCCATTGATCCCATTGATCCCATTGATCCCATTGATCCCATTGATCTCATTGATCCTATTGGTCTCGGTGATTTGATTGATTTGATTAATCACTTTTATTTAATTCATTTTATTATTGTGGTCTTGATTGATGATTCTATTTGATTTGATTACGATTTTGATAGATTTATCACGAGGTTTGTTAACGAGGTTTCTTAATTAGGTTGATTAAGAATTTGTTCAAGAATTTTAATCAAGAATGTCGATAAAAACGTTTGAATAAAGAATTTTGGTAAATAAAATTAATTCCGAAATCTAAGCTCCGGAATTTGAAAAAAACTTGCCCCGGAATTTTGAGCCTGGAAAGTCGATTGTGTTGGTCACATGCGGTGTCTCATGGTCTGCGATGTCTCATATGATAGTCCGCGAATCTCTCATACGATCTGCGATGGCCTCACACAATTCTCATACGATGGTCACACAACGTGCCGAGACTATTGTGATACCCGCTTAATGAAGACGTGCATATAACCTGGAACGCAATTTAGGCAACATAACATCTTCTAAGCGGAGAATTGCTATGTTTGGAACCTGTGCAACACTTGCAGGCGTCAACGTTTCGCACCGCAATATCAGCATAAAGTAAACAACACAGCATACATGAGAGAAAACGGGTGAGATGGCCCGATGTCACAGGTTGTAATTTGCCCTGCATCATGTGCCATTCAAGCTTCTATCACAAGACGGCTAAAATGTCCAAGCGCCATACACCATCAAATGTGCTCAGAAGGTATACTTCCGGTGGGGCCTACGTTCGGACAAGTACCACCAAGTCCAGAGGCAGACATAGGCTTCAAAATATCTTGCGGGTTTAAGAGTTGGCCATTGTAATATAGAGCCCTTTGCGAACGGCATACCTGTGCGTTTTGCGGATTGGGTAATCGGTTTCGGAACTGACCCACAGGCGCCGAGATAATGGGTGCGGTCATTCGCAAGCGAGCTTCCCCTTACTATATTTGTTGTGCGTCGCGCCCCTCGCATTTCCCCGAGGGCCCTGGCCCGTGAGGTATTTCGCTGAGACCACCCCAGAACTGGCCCCACCAAGTATGAGGAATCAGGATCCGAACAAAATTCGAAACCCTAGTCAAAGTAGACACCGGGGTAAATTTTAATCCAGGATTTCGCCAACAATCCCACCTGCTACATTAGCGCTGTAGGATAGAATAGGCACTGCTAATCCAATCGCGGGAGAAATAACAACAGTATTCCTAAAGGGGAAGACTTATTTTTTTTTTTTGTAGCATCACAATAAGAAAGCGTCTTCACGATTCTTGGACCGTGGATTTGTTCCAATTAGCAACAAGTGAATCACTTTTCCCCAAGCTGCTCCTCCTTCTTTATCCTCTACTCTTTGCTGGCGGAAAGTGAGATCGTCTTTGCCATATCCAGAAAGTCGAGCACGCTGATCCTGAAATTATTGTTTCTCCGATAACAGATTCAATGCACGAGTGAAATCAACATGAGTTCCATGAGTGTCCACCACCTAATCAATAAGTTTCTGAACCAAGAGAAACCCATCCCTTTCCGACACAAGAGTGATCCGCCCGAGCCCAACTACAAAGCCTCCAGCGACGCTGCTTCTTCGCGGGCTTCTTTCGCCTCTCTGCATCTGCTCGACTGCAACTCCTCTGCGCTACGTCATCATTACCAGACCTTTCCTGGCCAGAATTCTTCCGAGGAATACCCGATGACTCCCGAACAACACCTGTGCCACGATACTGCCGATACAGGGCGTAGTATTTCTGGCCCGGACGCGATGGATATCGTTCCGGAAGCGACGCTAGTATCGTTACTTGGGCCCGAAATGAAACACCTTCGATTGACTACCCCAACACTAAAAGCGGCACTAGAGCTCCGAGTTGAGCAGGAACGCACGAAACAGGAGGAACTTCGCCTAGAGATAGCCTCTAGAAACCTCCAGATCCTCGATCGTGCTTCTAAGAGCGACGTGCCTCCCCAATTGATCCCGGCTATGTGCGTGGGGAATGCTCCGCAGAAACCCTCCGTTCCTGGTCCTAATCTTCCTAATAATCCATCTTCAGGCCACCGAAATCGCTCTTACCTGGGTGGCTCTAATCACGCCTCCATCCCCAGCTCCAACAGCTCTCTACACGGCTCGCCTTACCTTTCACATCTGAACATTGTCAGAAACTATGAACATCCAGATAATGCCAGTTTGGTGCCGCCAGCAAACTTTCGATATGGCACTGGTTCTGCCCGCTTCAACCAGCCACTGACCAATCAAAGCCTCCGGCGCCCTCGATCCCCCGCAAAAATCGGCGCTGCTGCCGTTGCCAATCTAGCTAGCCCCATTACTGCTTACGTGCCTACACAAAGAACGCTTCCTTCGCACCAGCGACACTTCTCCATGCCTCTGGATGCTTTGCCTTCATCCAGAAACTTTGAGCGCTCGCAACTGAAGGTAAAGTATCCAAATCCTCCTCAGTTCAATGTATTCAACGGCTCTTCACTGAGTCCTTCCGGCGAAGAGGCTTCAGGAAAAGTGTCTTCAATGCAAGTGAAACCGTCTCCTGCGCAGCCGTTATACAAACAGACTAAGAGCAGCCAGGAGCCGTCGCAGGAATCCATGACTTCTTATCAGCACGTTATACAGTTCCATCATTGGAAGCCAGAGAATCCCGGCTCAGATAAACCTGAAGACCGCAGAGACAATAATGCTCAGCCAATATCTACTCCGAGACAAGGTTTCCTGCACAAACGGCACAAGTCCAACGAAATGTCGGTTGATTTACTGAGCGATCCGGCTATCGCTGAGTTCCGACAAACGTCACATGCCAAGGTGGAGGACAATGATGGAGACGTTTCCATGACTACAAGTGATGCTAATGCCCTGGAGAGCCAGGTGGACTCTTATACAGAGGCGAGACGCTTTACACGAAGCTCTAATAGGGGCAACGTGGACATTTTATCCACTCGTAGTGAATCATGAATCTTTTCTATATTAGGCGCTGCTGCTATTGTTGAGCTTTGATGTACTCTTGATATGAATCCTGTGCCATGATCTCAATCTCCTGGAGATCTAAAACAACCATGTCATCCCCATTCTGAGTGTCGTCGATTTTCTCGAATGTGATGTCTGTTTTGCTGATAGAATCAAGCTCCTTCTTGAAGTCATGAGCAAACTGCCGGATTGAATTCTCTGTCACTTGATCGCTCAATAGGTACAGACAAAGGTCTTCAAGATAGATCTTGTCGTACACGTAGTAAATGTCATGAAACCGAAACAATTCCTTCAAGTCAAGCAACAACTTTAACACCATGCGCTTGCCTGCTCGAAGAGCGTAGTATACATCACTCCAGGCCTTGGCTGAGAGCTCATAGTGGCGGTGGAACGGGTAGCAAAGCGACCGCCTGTAGCCGGTGATTATGGCCGCTCTGAGAATGGATTCGTTGGTGGAATTGGGAATAGCAATTTGCGTGTCCAAAGAGGCAAACTGCGGTAGGATTTTTCCTATAGTCCAAGCGCTCTCGATGTTGTGATCCCCCTCATTCTCCCTAAGGTCAAACTGGTGAGAAAAGAGTAGAGAAAGCATCAACACGTAAACCTGCTGCTTGTATGCTTTGTCCACTAGGTAAGATTTCCGGGGTAACTGTAACATTTTCTCCTGCTCTTCTTTAGAGAAGGACACTGGACAAAAATGAGATCTTTCCAGTTCCGGCATCTCCTTCTGTTTCTTGTACCACGAAAGAAACTGTTGCGTGGAGGGTGACTTCCAAGCCATAATTCCCTTGTAGATTTTGTCATCGTCCGGTGTTGGAAATTTCTCCATAATATAGTCTGCTGCATAGTACTCTGGGTCAAACTTGATGTTTTCTTTGATCAATCGTTCGATAATTTTATCGTTCACGGAGGCACTTTCTGGGTTACTCACTTCATTGATGTCATTTTGATTGGTAATGGAAGCCATAATTATCTGGTTATATGAATTGTTGAAGCCGTACATCGGGATGACTGGCTCTTCGGTGATGTGCTGCTTGATCTCCCAATCATGCTCCATTCCGTCAGCCAAAGTGTTTCTGTCTACAGCAACGGAATTGTTCTCTATAACAACTTTTTCTCCTTCTTCAACGGCATTTTTTTTATCTTTGTTAGATTTTTCCTCAACAACTAGATTTTCCATGGACGCCTTGACGTCCAATTCCTCAATCAAGGGCTTGGGTTTGATTGCCTCATCCTTTCTGGCTAAGAGCTTGGCCGTGAGGTCCAAATCAGTAAATTCTTGGCCCCTAATTTCCTTAGGAATCTTGATTTTGACACAGTCATTCTTCAGGTCTAAGTCTGCCTGGGCCCTCTCGTCATCAACTAACACATGCGAGAATCTTAGTCTTAAATAGTAAGGCGAAAAAGAGAAGATGAAAACGTTAGAGTCCACGACCATTTCGATAGCCGGATCTGAAAAACGGCTGTGAGAGATTTTGATGGTTATATGAAGAAACTCCTCATCCTGGTCCACGGTAAAATACGGGGTAAGCATTGGGATAAATAGTTCAGGAGAGCGATGCTGAGATGAGCGCGCAATGAGGTGAAGATAAGTCGTGTGGGAAAGAACCTGGTACGACCCCTCCCATAACCTAGATAAGGAAGGGATTGTTTTTTAAAAGTCTGAAAATGTTTGTGGGAGTGTTTAGAAAAAAAATCACTTGTGGATTTTTGGATGTCATTCGAAGAATTGCAATCTGCTCTTTTGAGACAAATTCGAAGTAGATTGCAAATACCTTCCTGCGGCAAGTACAAAAGCCAAGGATGTCTACTCATGAGACTCAAGGTTAGAATTCCGTATGAAAATTACCCGCAAGCCATTCATGAATCTATTAAAATCCAAGCCCTTTTATGAATATTATATAACTGTGGCTTTCAAAAACGTGAATCAATTGATGTATTGGATCAATTACCAAATGCTAAATCAACTTCAACATGAACATGAAGACATTCTGTAAAGTAACCCCAAAAATCAAGAACTTTTCGATATTATTCTCGACAAACAGAAAAAAAACATGAACCATAAGTACTAAGTTTAGTGTAAAATAGCCAATCACTGTAGTAGGCTTAATAACCTTTTCAAAGTATTTCAGTGGTAATTAGGACCTGGTCACGTGCGCCATTGGTAATGCGGTAGGCTCTATTTGATTAATCTGCGATGTCTGATTCAACCCTTAGCACAATGGACCAAACACACACTAACGATCAAGGGCCATCAAACGCACATGCATCGAATACTAACTCTTTAGAGGAGGATTTCCAAGAGAGGCAGAAAAACTCAACTCAAAAGGTTCATACTCTGGAAAATCCACAAGAGCTACAGACTCTGGAAAAGCCTCAAGAGCTACAGACTCTGGGAAATACACAAGACGCAGGTACAGGCTCTGATACAACCAGACACAGGCGTAGGTTTGTGGGACGTAAAAAAGTCAATGCAGATGGCTCCAACGCTTTGGTACAGAAGCAAAAACGCCATATCGGCAGGGCTATAAACCAGATTCCGGACGACATACTCAATGACAAAGACCTTAACGAGGCCATCAAATTGCTACCCTCTAACTACAACTTCGAAGTACACAAGTGTGTATGGAACATCCGCAAGAACAAAGCGTCACGTGTGGCGCTCCAGATGCCCGAAGGCTTACTCATTTACTCTCTTATTATCTCCGATATTTTGGAAACCTTCTGCGAGGTTGAGACCGTGGTCATGGGGGATGTGTCGTATGGCGCATGCTGCATCGATGACTTTACTGCCCGGGCGTTGGATTGTGACTTCATCATCCACTATGCACACCTGTGCCTCGTTCCCATCGATATCACCAAGATCAAGGTCCTCTATGTGTTTGTCACAATCAACATCGATGAGACGCATCTCATCAACACCATCAAGAAAAACTTCCACCAGGGTGACTACATCGCCTGCTTCGGCACTATACAGTTCAACCCTACTATCCACAGCATCGCTGGCAAGTTAAGTGACGACGAGAAGCCCATTTATATTATACCTCCTCAGACAATGCCACTCTCCAAGGGCGAGCTCTTGGGGTGTACATCAGCACGGTTGGACTCCAACATTTCATCCATGATCTATGTGGGCGACGGCCGGTTCCACCTTGAAAGCGCCATGATCCATAATCCCGATATACCTGCTTACAGATACGACCCATACTCCAAGAAATTTACGCGAGAGTACTATGATCAGAAACAGATGGTGGATGTTAGGAAAGATGCCATAAATAGTGCCAGAAACGCCAAGAAAGTCGGCCTCATCTTGGGTGCTTTAGGCAGACAAGGAAATCCGCAAACGCTCGACCGCTTGGAGGAGTCGTTCAAGGCCAAGGGTATGGAAGTGGTCAAGATAATTTTGAGTGAGATATTCCCCCAAAAACTCGCCATGTTTGACGATATCGATGCATTCATACAGGTGGCATGTCCACGGCTCTCTATAGATTGGGGCTACGCCTTCGAAAAACCGCTTCTTACGCCGTACGAGGCCATGGTGATGTTGGAAAATGACCAGTGGTGTGACAATTATTACCCCATGGATTATTATGAGAAGAACGGGTACGGAAGGGGAAAAGTGCCAACTAGATAGAGTCCTGCTCCTCCAAACCCAACAAGGTTGATACCTCGTGTTCAGTCCATGTGAAGAAGTCTTCATGGAGATATGCCTGCACAATGGCCGAGAAATGCTTATAGAACCTCAAGAATTTTGTAGACGATGCCAAGATGATATCGTTAACTATGATGGGGTTGTTCAATTTCATCAAAGCCAGCTGCGTATCCATTAGGGCCGTGGGAAGCACACTCTGTACTGTAGTGTTGACTTCAACGATGCGTTCCTTGTTAAAAAGCTTGTTTTCCGTTATCGCCTGGAACAACGAGGGATCGAAGATCTCGTCATCGGCGCCATCATCGTCTAGAGGACATATCATGTTTGCGATGTTGTAGTAATCGGATAGTTTGCAGTCGGCCAAAAGTGACTGGAATTGAGAAGTTTTGAGCTCCGTGGTGATATCATTGATCATGTGATTCACCTCGATCATCTTGTCACTGAGTAAGGTGATGGGCATGATTTTCAGAATCATCAAGTCCAAGAAATTAAGCCTGCACAAGCTGACATCCCTCTTATTGAGCGAACCAGTGATCAGTTTCAAGTGCTCGTTAAAAACTTCGATCGGATCATCAACAACCAATCTTAAGAACCGCTCGTTTTCTTCAGGAGGAAAATCTAGAATGGTGCTCGAAGACATGGAGTCGATCATGGGGATCAAGTCTGAGTAGTAGCTGATTATCCATTCTGGAGGCTGTAGGTCCATGGACAAGTCGAATTTAGCCAGGTTGGAGTTTTTGATTGTGGCAAGTCTATTGATCAACACAATTACGATTTTCTGCCGGGCCAAATCTAAAGACTCATCCACTGCTTGATGCATATTCCGGGCATTCCTAATTTTGGCAAACATCAACAGATACAACTGGAGATGGTCGAACATTTGGTAAAGAATGGGCAATTTTGTTTCTGACGATATCGTCAGGTCGATCTGCGCCTTGGTAGGCTTTGCCAAAGACCGAAGGATCTTCTCCACAACCTCGTCAGTGGTATTAGATAAATCCTTACTGCCTTTTAGCAAGCCAGTGATAAACTCGGACTCGTTAACAGTGATAGAGTGTACATAGGCCAACAAGTCGGTGATAAAGCGAACCGGATCATGGAAGGAGTAGTAAACAGGGCGAGATCCTGCATCGGACTTTACAGATGGCGGCGCCTTCGAAGAATCGCCAATAACCTGATTATTGAACTCCTCGAGTAATGCAGACGACCGAGATTCAGCAAAAGCTTCAATAACTCCCTGAAACATCTCTGGCTTGTCCTGTACATAGAATAGGCACATATGTAACTTGGCTAACCTGTCCGGGTGGTTCAACGAATAAGTGTTCGAGAGGGATTTGTTACAGTATTGGGAAATTTTTCGCTCGGCTCTGTTGATGAGTTCATTATTCTGGGCCAAGATTTTGCGGCCTAATTCCGGGTTATCCAAACCCAAAAGAATCAGACACGACTCACTGATATCTTGGGCTCGCTTGAGAGCAGCAAAAAAGTCCTCGTTAATATCACTGGAATCTAGAAGGAAAAGCTCGTACTCGTTCAACACAAACTTGGCTTTGAAGTTCACAAGAAGCGATTTTTTCAAGTTAACAAGTGTCTTCTCGTTCATGAGCTCCGTAGCTTCTTTCCGGATGCCCTCGGTTGTCGAGAGGCTCTGAGACAAATCGTTTTTGGTAGAGCTGATCAAGTCATCCAATGCATGCACTCTATCGCCCAACAATTTTAGTTCCCGTATGGGCTTTGCGTATTCTAAAAGCATAGATGAATAACTTTTGATCAAGTCCTTTTCAATATTTCCTCGGAGATTTTTTCGGGCCATGGAGCCCTCCACACCGGAATCCACCAAACTTTCCACATTGGGGATTTTGGCCTCTAGCGTGGAGAAGAGTTCCCGCATGTTACCGTCGCCGAGGCCGGGATTGAGAGCTCGACCCAAGCGTTTTGACAAGGCTTCGGATCTGAGGTCTTGAGAGCCCAAACCCACGTCTTCAGACTGTTCTTGAGTACTTCTCAGGCCATGCGCGGAGCCCGAGTCATTCTTAGAAATCAGCAGGAGCGAGAGGGACGCATATTGTTTTGCTACATCCAAATCCTGATCGTTTTCATTCGATGTCTTGGCGAGTTCTTCAGTCTTTAGAAGGTTCTTAATATCCTTGAAGTTGGAAAGCTTGGCGCCCAAACTTTCGATATTCGATTTCAACGGAATAGAGAGCGACGGCTGCGGCGAAGGTAGGGCGTCGGTTTCCGAAAAAGTATCGAACGTCACGAAATCCATTGGTTATGGCTTTATGAAGAAGTGGTGACACTGAGCGCGCTCCTAGTGAGTTGGTACGAGAGGTACGGAGGTGTATGCGATCCCCGACATGTTGCAACACTTGACACAGAGTGAACCTGGAGCATGTGTCAGAAGTTGAGAATATAAGAAAAATAAGTATAGCAGAAATGAAATTTAAGAGAATTTGATATAAGGGATATTGAGTATATCCTTTAAGTTTGAGAAAGGATTACAAATGCACAGAATAAGGAATATTGAAAACAAGATTGGCTTAGAATAATTGAAGAATGAAAATTAGATGATTGAGAGTATTGAGACTACTGGAATGAAACTATTGAAAATGTCGTATTGGAAATATTAAAAGATAAAAATTAGAAGCTTAATAAGAAGAAATATTCAGAAGGCATGGCAACTATCTATGTGTTTCAAGCCTTCTGCGCAGCTTGGAAGCCTATGTTAACAAACTCGCAATCTTCATCACCTCCTGCGTATTTGCGTTGAGAGCCAGGCCCAGCCCTACACTTTGGCGTTCAGCTAGATATTCACATCCAACAATGACTTTTTTTTCGATCTTTTGATCGAACGTGGTGTCTAGAGGCGACACCGGGGTTTCCAACGACACGGGATCAGGCAAACAAGCTGGGGTTTTGTAAAATGTCATTTGCGATGGAGTCGCGTCGTTGGGAACACTGGATCTAGGTTTCGCCTCTATTTTACTCTGCAGCTGAGGCATTATGGGAGGCAGGATGGGCATCAGTGGGAGCGGCGGCGTACCGAACTGGACGAGCTGAAGGATATCCGAATTGAACTCAAGCTCACCAAAATTAGGATCCAGAGGGGGCAAGCACAATCCCGGGAAATCTGCCCCAAAAATCGGCACAAGGTGGTACCGAATGTAATATGCAAACCTAGTGGCTAGGATCTTGCATAGTGGGTAGGTTATCCACGTGCCCTGAATCTTTAAAAAACCTCCTCGGACCCGTTTGATGCACAGTTGCAAACTTCGGGGCGTAGACTCCAACAATTTGGCAATATCAGCCTTTGCATTGGGTTTAATGAGAATCCTCATGATGCGTTGTTGCGGGAAGTCGCCATGTTCCACACTTGGCTTGTTTTCAGGGGCAATATTAGAGCATTGCTGTAAAGAATAATCTTCCATACCATAGATTCCCTCTTGAATGGCAGCACGCCAAAGCCCAGTCAAGTGTACCATTCCTGTGCAATAGTTCCAGATGACCCAGTGCTCTCCAATTGGGTACTCAAACACGTAGAGACTGGGGTTCCTGGGGTCTAACACCGGTGCACTGTACTTTTTCTCCACAATTGTAGGATAAATGGCATTGGCAATGCGTAACGCAGTGTAAGGCAATTCGCCTGTGGAAGCAGGCTTGATGGCGTAATTGACCTTAGCCGCTGAGGAGCTCATACTGCGACTTGGCTTTTTGAGGTGTGCATCCTTGGCAGGTTTCACCACCTTGAGCTTTTTGGACTTTATGCTGTGACTCTTGGGAGAGGCAGCCACAAATGTATGGAAGTTGTCGGTTCTGCAATTTAGAGGCGACCCAATGCAGAGCCGTGGTTGCGGATATTGTAAGTGCAGCTGAGACATGAAGCCAGCCCTCTTGTCCGCGAGAAAATCCGACCGGCTTCTCTGAAGATCTGAGCCATTTTTGTTGAGGAAGCTAGGCGTCTCGGGCGGTTGCAAGGACAGAGAGTAGGACTTGTGTCGTATGCAATCGGCTGGTCTTTGGTGGTCATAAGTTGGTGTGAGTTGTGAGCCATGGAGCAGCTGCAACATCTGGCTACCGAGCTTGGGTAACGAAAGGACACGAGTGGGGGCCAATTTGAGGTCGCCCTGGGAAAAATCAGCCGATGAAGGAGGAATTGATCGAGATATAGAAAAATGTGAGTCTCTGTGTCGTTCAAAGCGGGGGTCTTTGATCGCAGGTGCCTCCCACACTTCATAGTTGCCCACCATGGTGTTTTTCTGGTCCTTGTGTTGACAATGCTTGGCAGTGCTTTGGCCCTCCACTTGGTCTTTACATTTAGTGGGCCAAGATGTGAAAGGGGGGAGCAGATTAAGCGGAGGAAGTGTGGTGTAATGAGAGTCTCTGTTAAACGCAAGCCTCGAGGTGTCGGCGGATGATCGATTGCTCCACATTTCCATTAGTTACTGTGAGGACCCGGATCTAGTAAACGGATCGCATCCGAGTGCGGCTGGCAATAGAGTTATATAAGATTCAATTAAGTTGCATCGGGGATTTTTTTTTTTTTATTTTAGCCAAGTGAAAAACCCAAAAGGCGCTTCTCTACAACGGTCGCCTGGAGTTCCCTTTCTTTCGGATCAGACCCTTCCTGCACTACGCCCGAGACACCCTAGACTATGTGGCTTAGATTCGCCACATCAAGCCATTGTCGCCTTGAAACTGAGTCGGTGGCTCGAGATTCCCTGCTCCCTGCGCTTATAGGTACCCCAAATTCATTGACACCAAGTAGTCCTGCATGGAATGTCCCCAGTACAGCCCTCAGCCCGATATTTTGAGGCATGACGGTCTATTCGAGGCGGCAGATTGCGCCTACTTCTGCCGGCCACTCGACATATGAGACAAGCATTAGGTGGCCGGAAAGCCCCTTGGCATGCTCTCTGTATGTTTCACCTAGCAGTTACGCCATGCATTATTCATATGGAGATAGAACCAGCGCAGGATACCACGCATAATTGGGTGTAAGCTTAAACCCTTGGCCACCGAAAACGTAGTAGTTAGGGGCGGGTTAAAAGTTGCCTGTTCTCATTTATTACTCAAGTGCAGGCAATATGCCATTGTTTGATCGAGTAGGTGCGCCAGATGAATGCCGCATCAAGCAGAAGAAATGTACTGGCGCGAGTTGAAGGTGCTTGCAGATCAGCCGTTCGGTACAACGGTCCGAATCTTCGGAAACCGCGCCAAAGAGTGACCTTAGGAGTAGACTCTGTTACGGCGGGGTATGCTACACCTCATGGAGTTTCGTGCTAAGAAACAAGCTGTCGTGCATGACCCGCATAGTTCGGAGGAGCATTGATGTTTCAGGGTCCTTCCTGGATGCAGCACAACTCACATTCTTAAGGGCTACTTATCCCTGTACTCCCAATGTTTTTTTTTGGCGGGACACGAAAAATAGTGGTGGAGCCGCAAAAAAATGATTAGTGTGGTCCTGGGGGAGTCACGTTTTCCCCTAAGAAAAAAAGCACTACGCTTCTTATTCAAACAATGGGTTTTAGTTCCAGAGTAAAATAAGCGCCCACTCGAGAAGTTTGATTCAATATTCTGATCTGGAAAAAATATGAGAAGCTTATTCAAGAGTAGAACCTTCTAAAGTCAATGATTTCTCCAAAGAATCCAAATCCAGTCTGGTGGAAAGCTTAATTGTGGCAGTAGAGGCTCGCGGCTTCAGCCCTGCGTCGAAATGTGCTCTCTAGAAACCCAACAACTTAAGCTTTCCGATGGCAAACTGTCAGCACTCATGTCAGTATCCTGTATATTCCACATTCGTTGCGTCGGAAATAACTCTCCATTTCGTTTTTCGCCGCACCATGCACCTGGTGCGCCTCCAGTACTCTAGCATGCGGCTGTTGCAGCCATGCGGAATTACCGCTGCGCATGTCTAGAACGGCTCAAACAGTAGTTTCGCCATGGAACTCGTACTATGCCGTAAAACCAACCTCGCATGATTCTCGAGCCGATTATTTCAGGGACTCAATTCTTCTGTGATTTTTCCGGATTGCGAGAATGATATACCAGTCTGAAACATTCCGACTTTGTTTTCTTTTACAGGCCCAGAAAATCAATGCACGTTTCAAAAAGCACGTTAAAGGAGCGTTTGCTTGGTAGTATGGCAGGTAAGTGCTCCTGCATGTATTCCGCGGATGCGTCTGTACACTGTACAAGATCAAGATCTCGCATATCGTGTCCTGCTTACACAGGAGACGCAGACGCTCCGCCCGCAGATCCACCTACCGATCGTAAAGTGATCCAGGTCTCTATTTGCTTGGTATGGAATAATCTCCTAATTCTAAAGAGTCCACGTGACTACCACGTGAGCAGAAATCAACGATGCAACCTTTTCAGCTCGTCCCACATTGTACTACTCACCCGCTATACAGGACTGTATGGTAAGAGCGGCGTACGCCGGTCCAGGCTATACTTTTCGAATTAGGTAAGTTTACAAGTGCCGGCCTCCACACCCGGTCTGACACGGGCAATTGGGTTCAGAGCGCATTTATCATCTTCTTGCAGTCACTGACCCCGGGGGCCTAGCGGTTTTGATTGTTACTGCATTAACCAACCAGGCCTCTATGTATTCTAATGCTTATGCACCCTTCAACTTTTCGGCGACTGCATCCAAAAACTCGGTGGTGGTTACGTAGGCCTCACGGGATGTTTTACCACAAGCCAAGGCCAAGTCCTTGGTCATGATGCCATCGTCTTGCACCGTGGCGACTGTGGCCTCCTCTAACTTCTGTGCAAATTGGACCACTTCTTCTGTGCCGTCCAATCTTCCTCTCTGAGCGATACCCCTGGTCCATGCGAAAATAGAAGCAATAGAGTTGGTAGAAGTTTCCTTACCCTGCTGGTGTTGTCTGTAATGTCTGGTAACAGTTCCGTGGGCTGCCTCGGACTCATAGGCTTTTCCGTCGGGGGTCATCAATGCGGAGGTCATTAGTCCCAAAGATCCAAAACCCTGCGCCACGATATCCGACTGAACGTCTCCGTCATAATTCTTCAAAGCCATGACGAATCCACCCTTGGACTTGATCATCTGTGCCACCATATCGTCGATCAATCTGTGCTCGTACCACAAGCCATTTTTCTCGAACTCGCTTGCATACTGCTTGTCGTAAATGTCTTGGAAAATGTCCTTGAAGCGGCCGTCGTACTTTTTCAAAATGGTGTTTTTGGTAGACAAGTACAAGGGCAATTTCTGAGCAAGAGCCATTTTGAATGAGGAATGGGCAAATCCAATGATCGACTCATCCGTGTTGTACATGGCCAATCCTACTCCAGGACCCTTATAGTCATAGATGGTCTTTGTGATTGGCTCTCCACCAGAGGCAGGCGTGAATGTCATTTCTAACTTGCCAGCCTCAGAAACAACCAAATCAGTGGCCTTATATTGATCTCCGTGGGCGTGTCTTCCAATAACAATTGGTTTCTCCCATCCTGGAACCAATCTGGGGATTCTGGGGATAATAATAGATTCCCTGAAAACAGTACCACCTAAGATGTTCCGGATGGTACCATTGGGCGATAACCACATCTTCTTCAATTTGAACTCTGCCACTCTTCCCTCATCCGGAGTGATAGTGGCACACTTTATACCCACACCATACTGCTTGATAGCATTGGCGGCATCGACAGTAATCTTATCATCAGTCTTATCTCTGGCCTCGATTCCCAAGTCGTAGTACTTGAGGTCCACGTCTAAATAAGGGTTGATCAATTTGTCCTTGATTCTGGCCCAAATGATACGGGTCATTTCATCTCCGTCCATCTCGACAATGGGATTCTTAACCTGAATCTTGCCGAGTGCCATACGGCTTTGCGAAAGCTGTCTAGTAGCGGTCTTGTACATTGTTGATTTCAACATTTTGGTATTGTTCGGGGTGGTAGATTAGATTGAGTCAGATTTTGACTGGACGTCTGTTGTGTGCAGCGCGGCCGCGAATCACCGGGCCGGGCCGAAACCGGCCTGGTTCACGGGTCTTTTGGATGATACTATATGGGCCGAAACTAATTTGTTTCAGTCACCCAATTTCTTTTTAATTCTATTTTTTATATTCTTTTGATTATTTTCTTTAATTCCTTTTTTTATCTTAATATTTGTTTGGTCCAGTCTTTTTTTTTTCGTGTTCCTGGTTACGCCAGCTCAACAAAGCCGTTCCTGGATAAAGACTTTCCGGGGAGTGTGTTCCTGGATAAAGCCATACCTGGAAAAGCCGTCCCTATGTTATTCTGATCTGGGAATAACCTCTTCCTAGTAAAACCTCTGAGTGCAGAACAATGGAACCACTACGAAATCTCCGTCCAGTACACCCTGCATAATGTGCTGCGTATAACAAACAACTACGCATTTCGTGAGATGTACGGGTCACTCAGCCTGCGTGCACGCACCATCACAGTAAAATAACAGGCGCGAAAAAGACTCTGCCAGCAATCGCTCTCTATTTCTTCTGCTTAGCATCCGCCACTAAGGACAGAACTTTGCCGCTCAGAATCTCCGGCATTTCTGCAGACTACGGTGCGTTGAATCCGCCGTTCTGCTTTCGCTCTTTGATCTAGCACCACCGTAGATACCCCCGAAGATTGTTCAAGAGAGATAGACATAAAACATAAGAGATACATAGACAAGAGAAGATAGAGAGATAGAGGAAATAAAGACTTCGGGATAATAGGAAGTCAAGAACACAAAAAAATATCAAGATATTCAAACATTTAGAGAAGAGGAGTTAAGGAGAATAGATCAATCGTACCGGTTCAGTTTACAGATTTATTTTCAAGATGGAGGACGAGCCCTTCAACGGCGAATACTTTAAGCATCTCCTAGCATCTCTTACTCTTAATTCACGGGCCTTGATAGTGGAACTAACCGGCATCGCAGAAAAGTACCCAGAGGATGCAGCCTTCATGGTGGAAATGATCGAGGAACGCATCAACAAAATCCTCCCCAAGTACAAATTGTACTCGTTTTACTTGATGGATCTGATCATCAAAAACATTGGTAACCCTTACAACCTTTTGTTTGCCAAGAATATCTTCAAGCTTTTCACCGAAACCTACCTAATTGTGGACGACACGACTACCCGGCAGAATTTGATCAATCTCTTCAAGACATGGATGACAGGCAAGACCACTGCGGGCTTGGACCTTTTTCCCCAGGAAATGTTGCTCCGAATCGAGAAATTCATCATCAGGGCCACTTCTTTGGGACTGGCTCAGGGTGCCCATCAGGATGGAGCACAGCCGCACACGTCACGCATTACTCGTGACATAATTTTACGAGAGGCCAACTACCTTCTTCAGTACATTATTGCCATGGATGAGGATCTCGAAAAGACTATGGCAAAGTACGAACGAATGCATGTCGACGATGAAGTTTCTCAATCCAGAAATGGCGCCGGTTCCAACCTGGAGCATGTTCTCGATGCACGTAAAATCCAGATACTTCGCCTGAACCGAAACAATATCATTTTCGAGATCAACAGCATAAGCGAAAAAGCCATGAGCGAGCGGAAAGAAGAATTTGATGCTCGTAAAGAGGAATATTTGCGCCGGCTTCAGGAAATCAGAAGGGCTTTAGACCTGCAGAGTGAAGAGCAGACAGCCATGCTGGAAAGCATATTTTCGGCCCAGCAACAGCAAAGCGAGAAACCACAGGCACCACTTACGCTTCAGCCGCCACAGCAACTCAATGTTGATTTGATTCTCGGCAAAGACGAGACCTTCTATGCATATGTCGAGGAATGGGGCAAACCTTGTGTGCACACAGCGGCAGTTTTCGCCGAAGATGCCCCAGTTGTGGTGGAAAGCATAGTCTATGATGAGGTTGCCGCACCCAACCCCTCCGAATTGGCTTCCAGTTTGGGCATCAATATTGAATCCTTCAACTTTGATGAGTACAATTCTAGTCTCAGTACTGCGGAAAAGGACCTCGATCTTGATGACGACGATGGCTACGATCCGGAGTCTACCATCCTCGAAGAAAAGCATAGCCCACCCACGAGTCCGATACACGCTCACGTGCATGGCAAATCCAGCCTCAAGCGGCCCATTTCTGGCGAGAATAGGCCCGTCAAAAGAGTCCGCTTTGATGTGTAAAGAAAGCATTCGGTTATCTGTAGCATCCCATCGTCGATCGACTCATTAGCCCAGCATATATAGCATAATCAATATAAATTAAGTCCAACAAAAAATTAGCGATTTAAAATAGTGTTCTTAGCCAATTGAGAGGTTTAAATGTTAGTGATAGGAAAAATAAATACAAGAAGTTAATAGAATGAACAAAAGCTGAATAGTGGCCAGAATAGAGCGAACAGTGGGTAGAATATGAGTAACGGAGATATATGTGGTAGAGTGAAGTAGCTAAAGTGTAAGTGACCAAATCACAACACAAGAGTATAAGTGGCGGACTAAAACTGGAAAAAGTTTGAGTCGGTGAAATAGCTCAATTCAAAAGTTTCACATATTGCAAGTAGGATTGGATAGACGCTTTGGATAAGAGTTGCAGATTCAATGCTTGAAAAAGTGACTAAGAAAATAAGTAAGAAGAAAATGATAAAAGACCAACTGGTAAGAAGACAAAAGGCTTAGAACTAGTAACACAAATCAAGGTCCAAAGCAAGCCCCAAATAAATCCTCAAAGCAATTCCCATCTAAAATTATCAGATTAAGTGACAGAAATCAAGTCTTTGAAGTGAAGTGGTTTAGATCAGACGTATGATGGATAAAGTCAATAAAGTTAATAAAGTCAATAAAGTCAATAAAGTGGATATATTCTGTGAGGAAAAAATAGCTTTAAGGACAAATCAGGTTGCTCAAAAAACGAGAATTAAAACAGTTCACTTAATTAGTAAAAAAATTGATGACAATACGAATGAAGTATCAACGGAGAGACTGGAATACATAAAAAAGTGTAATTGGATGTGTTGTTAAGAATATCAGCAGCTCTTTTAAAATCACGTGCAGCATGAAAACAATTTACTTCGAGTGTAGCTTTTCCTAAGTTGATTTTTGAATACTGCGAGCCGTCCTAGATGTGAGCCAGGTATCTAAAATAAAATCCTTTAATTTCTCTTGCCAACAAATATTTGAATTATGATAATATTGAGTCAATAATTATCAATAATACTTTTCTGACTGTGCATATAGAATATCCTATGAAGTTCTAAAGCCATAATACATGAGCTATTGTAGTCATATTAGAGTTATAAAATAACTCATTGAGCATACATTTATAATTTACTATTATTAATTCATATTGTGAGCTAGTGAACTGTATTATTGAATCCAAAATCATTTTATGAGATATTACAGTCATAAAATGAGTCACCGTTACCATCTATTGAGACGTTATACTATAATACAAAATCTTTTAATCCATAATAAAGACAAGCAGTATTTCCGTACTATAGCCATAATTTGAGAGACAATGGCAATATTTTAGATTGTGCAAGCCATATTATGAGTTACTAAAGCGTTATTATAGAATACAATAGCTTCCATTGTGGAATTATCTAATGTATTGCATATCGTGCCAAAATTCTTGGCTCAAAGTTTAAATATTGTGAACAATTCATAGAACAAGTTTGTGGGAAACATATCCGGTCATAACCATCGGCTGTCTTTCCCAAGAAAATAGTACAATGACTTTCCAAATCACCAAAAGAAATTTTTCTATTCTTTTTCAATGCTTTGATTGGATTTATTATGAAAAGGGTATAGGTGGATTCAAGGAATAAACCAGACACGCTGTTTGAAGTAAACTAGTAGTAACTATGCATCCTATTACGTAGATCATAGTAAGTCCCATTTTCAAAAAGTCTGTAATACTTTAAAGTATCCTTGCCGTCTCATGCAAATAGTTTTAATCAGCCATTATGGCTCTTTCAAAGCCAAACAGAAAATCTACATGACATAATAGTTATCTTTATTGCTATGCGTACTTAAATGTTACCAGCCTTCTTCATGTGCCAGTAGGACGACAAGAAAGGAAAGGCGAAGAAGAAACCGAAGGTTCCCCACCAAACAAAGCCAAATGGAATCTTTCTGTCCTTGACCTTAAAGGGCAAGTTGGAGTAGACACCCAGCTTGGGAGTTCCGTGGATGTTATTTAAGGTGACAGCAGAGGTCTTGAAGGTTCTAGTTCTAGCAGCAAATCTGCCCACAGGGGCTTGGAGGCCGATTCTGGAAAGCATTATGGTGTTGTAGTGGAAGAGTAGTGGGCAGATTTTCGAGTGCGAGTGGGGCCACTACACCCGTACACCATAAATTACAGAAAATCTTTTTGATACGTTTTGTCTTTAATTTTCACAGCAATGAGTGGAGGTATCCTTTCATTATTCCTGAAATTTCAGAACTTTATTATATTGCAGCACTATTTTCGTCGTCTCTCCTCCATTCCTGCTCCAGCACCGTCGATTCTGGGTCACGTGCCAACATATCTGGCTTTTCGCGTCCTCCCATTGGCGGACTCGCGCTACCACTTCCGCGCCTGTAGACAAGAAAAAATCAACCCATAACTCTCTACTTCACTTCATATACATCAAAATGGCCATTGCCCCCATCACCGGAACCTTAAGAAAAAAGATCATAACTGACATCTCCATCGGATTTGTCATTGGATTTGCCATGGCAGGAGCCTACTGGCAGTTCGAGCACAAGCCTATTGTGCAGAAGAGAGATGCCTTCTACGCCAAGTTGAAGGCCGAGAAAGAGGCTGAGGACTCTGCTTAAATGACGTGGTTAATGGTACGTGATCAATGTTACATTCTCAATGTTTCGTGCTGATTTTGCGTACTTTATGTCACGTTCTTAATGTTACGTGTTAAATGGTTACGTGACTCGGATGTCTATTGCGCTGAAAATTGATCGTCAAGATGGCCTCAAATATGCTGAGCTCATAGTCATTGAGTTTTTTAATAGCTCGTTATGGGTGAGAGATTAGGTGAATACAAAAAATGATACTCGAACAAAGTTGTAGCTTATTTGAAGACGTGGAAATATATCACTAGTGACCTACTCTATGCTGCTATTACTCTACTCTATACTACTACATTATACTACTACGGTATTCTACTACAGGACTACGGCATGCTGCTACAATATACTTTTGGCCTATACTACTACATAATATTACTAAAGCACTATAGTATTGCTTTAGACTACTTCTTTAGTCCTCTACGGTAGTTTGTAGGATGACTGTATTTAGGTCTATATACCTTTACATGTACCAAAGAACATCCTAGGTTCAAACTGATAGTCTAAAATAGGATCTTGGGAGAGCCTCAGCATACGTTCAGTAAGGTAGACAAATTCAAAACCCCTTAACAAATATTGGAAAAAAGTGAAGGAGCGGATTCTTTTTGGTAGCTAATTCAGTTTTAACTAACTGATATCATCACAGTCTTAAAAGTATCCAATCCAAGACTCGAGAGGGGGTCCCTGCCAGCCTTTTGACTTTGAAGTTGTGGTATTCTGCAATGATAACCTTAAAGATACCTAGATGCCTCTATAAAACAGCCCTGTTGAAGTCAGACCTACCCACTTGAGCCTAGTTTATCTAACTCCCAAGCCTGCAATTGATTGTCTATAAGATTATGGGCAAGCCTCTCTAAAAAGTATAGACAATAATTGACTGATAGATGTCATAGTAGTATAAGATATTTATCTGCTCATATTGGAGGTAGTAGACGTAAAAGGATTTATGTTCGATTGTTAATGCGAACAAGCAAACATTTAATTATTGAGGAAATTAACACAATGAATTAGTGACTATGACCGTTTTATTACCAAGTAAATAATGTTAGTGAAAAATTTTAAACACAAAGGATCAGGGAAATGAATCAAAAATTGGAAATTTGTCAAAAAGGAAAGTTCCAAGAACACTAAATCGGCCTCATCTTCAATTCTTGTTGAACACAAACTTTAGGTTATCCGTCAAACTAAAAAGAAGCCCTTTTTGTTTCTGCAAATTCAGATGCTTTGAAGCCTAATTAAATCATGTTCTAATGAGAAGGAACTTTCGGCCAAGATAATGAGCAGACCAGGCAGAAACAAGCGAACCTATTGGTGATTGGCTTGATTTTCTTCAAATACAGAGACCAAGTTGATTTCCTGAATCCAGAATAAAAACCCGGACAAACAAGCCCAAGCTTTGAATTGGCTAATCATAGTATACAACAAAGTCATCTGCTGATATAACGACTTGCAAAATCAGTGAACAATGGCCATGCCTAGATTTCAAAGAGCCATCAGGATTCTTATCGCAAAGTACGTCATAATTGATATCTTATAGACGGCCAGGAACTGATGGTGATGGTACTAAAAGTAATGAATATGAACAGGAAGGAAGACATTGGATGATTAGACATCAAGGTTTTAAAATCATAGCCCACCTAATACCTTATAGAAAAAAAGTAACCGCTTCTTTTTCCTTTTTCTTCTATAACCATTCCTCTATTACTATTTTCTATGAACATTCAAAACATTGAGCCAGATCTCCTCATGTCTTCAATGAATCGTAGAAGTCTTCATTGTTGATGATGTCTGGCGCCAACACATATAACTTCTTGTCTAATTTCTGATTGAGGTATTTGAACGCACTAATCTCTGCTCTGGTGATGCCTCCGAGAATCACCACTATGGTATATTGTTGCCTGGATGAATCACCTGAACCATTTACTTTGCGGCTGTCCTGCCTTCTGTCAAGATTAAAGTCCAAAGTCTTGCCCTTGAACATGGTTTCCATGTTGAGACCTGTCCAGTTGGGACGCTTGTAGATATTATTGGTGGGCTTGTACTTCAAAAAACTCCGGAAATAGAGCGATTCAACCATACGGGAGAGGAGCGGCACTGTTCCTCCTGGCAAGACAAATGATGGATTCGGGTAGTCCTTGATGGTTTCTACCAGCAGACTTACCTCCTTTTCATCATCCTCCACCGGATGGAGATTCCAGAATTTGTTAATGAGTGTGTACGTGCTTTTATACACATCCTGGCCCGCAGTGATGCCCAACAGCATAATGTCATCGTAGCGGGCAGAGTCGGAGTCGCTTTGGGTGGTGGAGGCAGATGATTTCTGCATGGTTGATGTGGTAGTGGTCTCGGACTCGGCAAACTTAGCACCAAAAGAGAAATTGCCAAAGAAATCGTTGCCCTTAGCATTAACCTTGACTATCTTGCACCGGAGAAGACTGGCCAAGGTCAAGCTCGAAGCCACACCGTAGTTAAGTGACATTTGATGCTCGATGGTGTCAAGGTCTTTAGCCCGGATACCATCATTGATCAACGAAATGATCGTGATGAAGTTGAGTATCACCTCAACCGGATAGTTTCCATCAATAAAGCCAATGAGTATCCGCACCTGCGTTTTATAGTCCTGTTCAAATATGTGGTTCTGCTGTTCAAGCCACTTTTCCCGGAAATCATGTGAATAGGGCAGCATTAAATCGAATCTGATCTTCCCCAACACGCATTCACTGAGTGAAGTATGTTTCCGAATTAAGTCTTGAGTGAGCTTGAGATTACCCAAATTGGACACGAGTTTGCGGATCTCGTTAAGGTCCGTGAGACCGTCTTTGGCATCGACCTCAGACTTAAGCACGCGGGCAAGCTTATTGAGATTGGCACCAATGGACGAGAAATTGAGATCCTTGCAATTCTGGAAAATTTGGTCGCTCGCAAAAACAGTACTGTTATAGAATTCCGAAGATTGTGAGCCGTCGGTCTTAAAAAGATTCAATTCGTCAAGCAACCCGCCATACGTCATGGGACTCATAACCAAGGGAAAGTAGTCAAGATTACGCTCCAAAACTACCAAGTCGACGTTGGAAGAAAGGCTTTCCTCGAAAAAGTTTTGCTCCGCCTCAGAAAACGTCTCATCGAGGTACTCTGGGAACTTCTCCTCCAAGAGAAGGTTTACGAAAAGTCCTGAGTGGTCACCCTTTGCGTAAATGTTTCTAAACTTGACGAGATCCTTACGGTTATCGACCGACTTCACTAATCTCATCAACGACTTGAGGGTGCATGACACATTCTGGAGAGGGTTGTGTAGGTACTGCCAGAGACCGCTATTGGCGTAGACTTCACGGGCTTCAGAAACGTACCTGGGAGTGTCCAGAATGATGAAATCTTCGATCAAAATCGGGTTTGCCTTCCACCCGATGAGCCGAACGTTTGGAGCTAGACGGAGAACAGCATCAAGATCCACTTCCGAGCTCAATTCAAGCAAGCTTCCCTGGAAATTGAAAAGTTCTCGGTTCAACTGGTAGAAGAACGACCGGGACAAGTCCTTGACTATTAGCGAAATCTTTCTTTTGCGCCCTAGCAACTGCCAGAGTTGTTTGAGGGGCTCAATTCTATGCAGATTTGGAATCATAACGAGGATGGACTCATACTTTGACGCCGAGATATCAAAATCCGCCTGACTGGGTAATTCATCCAACCATAGCAACTGTTCGAACTTACCTTTTTGCTTGATGACTGAAAAGGGCGTGAGAAAGTTCAAAAGACCAGAGAGGTTTTTCGTGGTTATGAGGAGGTTGTGTTTGGTATAGACTTTATCTAGCGCCCCGAAGAGGTTTTTTAGCGTGGTTTGGTTGAGCAGGTCCATATTTATAGCTTGGACAAGGGATTTGTTTTAGATTAGAAGTAGACCTCCTGGTTTCCGAGCCTTGTGTGGTATGGAGATTGTGTGCGTAGATGCTAGGTCACGTGGGTCGTATCTGTACAAAATGTTTGTCTGCAGGAAATTGGGATTCCTGTGATTGTACGAAGTTTGTGCTCCGTGTCCTTCTTGCTAGTCCTGCACACTCCCGCGGCCCGCAAGTTGGCTCGATGCCGCGATCTGTGGCTGATGGAGATTGCTTGATGGCGTTGGGTGCAGAAACATTCATTCACTCCGTGTATTCTATACAGGACAGAGGGTTCATTCAAGCCTAACAATAGTTCGTGGAAACTTTCCGCGCGTCGAAATAGGTTTGTGGCGACTGAATGCAGATGAAGCAACGTCTACGGATGGGTCTTCGGACTTAGGAGCTCCATTGTGGAGTTATTTCAGATCTGTATATCTAGCCTCTGGTAAAGTAAACACAGACATGCATGCCATTTCCGATGAGGCTTTTTTTACACGGCATTGGCAAAAGTCAATTGATGATTGTAGCAGGTGAAGAAGGATTGCTTACCGAGAGGACAAATTGTTATGAGCGCGTATATGATATGTACGTACATGTATGCATGGTTACGAGCTTCAAGCCACCAACAACTAGAGACTGAGCCAGAAAGCCCCTTTAATTGCGCCGAAATGCCGGTCATGCAAATAGAGATGCAAACACAGGCCTCGGCAGGGCCCGGTGAAATTAACATTGAAGACTACAGAATGAGGAAACCTGCATATGTGGTTCGCTTCCGGCATATGCCCTAATGCACTCGTGGCCGGCCACACAGCATGATGCAAGGGGTCCCACATTGTGAGGCATAAGGATCGGGTATTCCTGCAATACAGTTGCGAGCACGCGCTCATGCATCAAGCCCCGTGGAATTGTTCCGGTCTACAGAGTCTACTGGACCTGGACCGGCCGTTTACGTGCTTTTAGGTCATACACGGCCTGTAGATGAAATGCAGATTTTGTCCGTAAAGAGGGGTTGAGTATACTTGCAGATCAGTGCGCGCGCAGCACAATTTCTCCACCCTTGTTATATGCCTCGGCTGTACTCGGGATTTTGGGTTTGATCTAGAACCGGCTCGGCGATAAGAAAGTTTCACACGCTCGTCGGGATCAATTGGAAACCTGCGGATTTGTTTTACCCAGATGTCAGACGATGCATTCCATCTCAGATGAAACGCAAATCGATGCAAACCAGATGCAAACCAGATGCAAATGAAATGCAAACCTAATGCTACAGGTGTTAATTTTACAGATTCAATGTAAAGAGAGCAGAAGGGGTTATTCTGTTATGCTTGTAGCAAATGCGTATATGTACGGCAAGCCTGAATCACTACGTAGGAATATTCTACCCAAATACGATTAAAGCAACCGAGGCGTTTTGTATTAGAATGAAAAGCGCCGGACTTCAAAAGAACTGGGTGGAATGCTTATCCACGAGTGTCACGAAAGTGCGCAATAATTTACCAGTGGTCATAGATAGCTTCAGTAGATGCAAGAAGATGGATTTTTAGAAAAGATTTGAGGAGAATAGAACATTGATATATTAAAAGTAAGAGAAAATTTAATTTTTTTCTTGTTAGAGAGGAATAAAAAGATATTACTGATATATTTGGAGGAATAAAAATAGAGTGGTAATCTACCAGAAAGCGGAAAATATCTACAATAGAATTAATGGGAATTGAATTATGAGAAGAAGGGAAAGCTTGAATTCAAATATTCGGCAAAAGAATTGGAGTACTGAGTTTTCAAAAAGAAGGAGGAAAGAGTTGGATATAGGGAAAACAGTACAGGAACTGTTTATAAAAGGAAAAGAGTAACAGATAAAGCATAGAGAACGAAATAAGGATAGAATAAAAATATAATATATATTGGTAATGAAGAAAATATAGTGCGATTGAGTATCTAATTAATGAGGTGAGAGAAGACACCGAGAGATTCATAGAGGGGTATAGTAAGTGAATTGAATGGGCAAGCAGATAATTCATTGGGAGAAAAAATTAAGTACAGCACAGGGGAAATTTACTTGTATATCATTTTATGAAGCTTACATATCTTGTTAAGTACACGGTTAGTTCCCCTTAAGTTCTGACTAGAACTGGCAAGAACATGAGTAGGAATGAGATGACGGTGAGCGAAGAATGAGCTAAAGAGTGCATCCTGAATTTTATCAATGAAATGGATTGTTGATATTCATATACCACAGTTTTGACAGTACTATGAGAAGACAACAAGGGCGACCGTCACTAAAGGGAAGAATCTTGATCCAGGTCTAGTCATGGAAATGAGTTATGATTCAAGTCTGGGAATTGAGTCAAACAATTAGATTGAATCTGAAAGGAACAAAAGGGCATCAGATATGGTTTAATCTGTTATTTCTAGACAAGGATGAACCTAAAGAAGAGGAACTCGACTAAACTGGGACAAGTACAAGTGCAATCTGTTTTGATAACCAAGTGAGCTGAACCCCATTTGTTTTGGAAGAAATATTAAAATGGTAATAGTGGTGAATTATAAAGCTGAGCTATCAGTATTTCATGTTCTTTCTGTCTAATGAAGTGCTTGATAAATGAATGTAGTGCTGGTGAAGACCTAGCTTAACTATGTACCGAGAAGAGCAACCTAGCCTTGGAGGAAGAGTAGGTCCTCGGCGATAGGCTAGAACCTGCGGGATTTTAGGTCCTTGGCGATAGGCTGAAACCTCGGCGATAGCTCTGGGCCTCGGTAAAACGTTAGGCCCTCGGCGATAAATAAGAGTTTGAGCATGAGCCTCGGTAATTGTATTTGTCTTCGGTTAAAAATCACAACCTCCCTTGAGGGTTCATCCTGAGGCTTGGATTGGGCCGAGATTCAAGGTCTGATACACGTATCAAACGATATTCGACTGAAAGTAATATACTTTATCACAAATGAGTTAGAAAAGATAATGGTGTGTAGTGGATTTTGGGAGGTCACTGGCATACTAAAAAAGAAATAATTTATTTCATATAGAATAGGCCAATTAGAGTGAGCTATATTCACCTCCTTGAATGAAAGACTAATATATGGTGGCCCATCAAAATGAATTAACAAAAAATTCGTGAATGCAAGTGAATTTAATTGAAAAAAGATCAGTAAATGTAGGTCATCAATGGGAACTTCCAACTTTGGACAGTGAAAAACGAAATCAAATCCAAAAATCTCTTGGGAATTCAATGTTTGGGTCAACACCTCCCTCGTCTCCGAAGTCACCGGCAATTTGACCGTACTTCTTCTTAATCAAAGACTTAAGTTGTAATAGCTTTCTGAATCTTGGCTTAAGGCTTAGGAGAAGGTGGAAGCACCAGCTGGCACAATCATGAACTCTTGGAAAGCCAAATCTCCTCCGGTGTGAGAAGCATCTTTCGAGATTAAAAGATAACGATCTGGTCCATCATTTCAATCTTTTTGTATCAAGAATTTTGATGCTATTTTATTTTGTAGGACTGAGAAATTAAAAATTTTACTCATGAAAACAGAATACATAAAAAAATCAGTGACATACGTTAAAGAACCTTAATTTTAGGTTTATAATGAACAGGAATTTGGAGAGATTAAGTTAATTAGTAATTGAGACTTTATTTTCGGTTCAAGTGCAACTCATTTCATGGAATATTAATCAACAAGGCCTACAAAAATTTTCAAAATAAGATTCTCTTAAAATTGAGGATCAAATTAGGTTTAATTTATGACCTAATTTGTGCAGCACACGACGCAGTGAAATAAAGGCAGCTCTATCATAACAATGCTAGAAGTGGTGACGGTAGTATCACTTGAATACAGTTATTTTTTGGCTCACAATTTTGATTGGAGTCAGGAAACTAGAACAGTCATATACCCGTATACCAGCGTATGCCAATGTTGACTTGACAAAATCAGATTAAATCTATTATTGTACCCCAGTGTTTCTGACACACAGCAGATCTACAAAAGACTCAGAAGTTTGGGTGGGTTACTCTATGTTAACCCTGAAACGGCTTACAAACGTTGCTTTTTTTAAGCCCTTCTATTGATGACGATACTAATTCTATTTTTGGGATTAGTTAGTAGCCCCTTGATTAATATTTGATATGAATTTCGACGCCGATTCCGGAGTTTTCAACGGAAACGGCATCTCCGAAATTGGTGCTTTGGTACTGGTTACGGATTATTCCCAATGTGGTTTTTTCCGCCCGCGTTTGTTCAGAGCTCGGAGTCAGCAAATGAATTAAAGAACCATTTTGTTGGCCTTAAAGCCCATCTTGAGGTATAGTCATGACTCAAGAGTCTCATTTTGAAGTTAAGAGTACTGACCTTGTGATTTGTAATTTCAATGTTTAGACCAATTCACCTTTAGCTAAATAAATGAGTCAGACAGAAGTAGCAACTACTTTAAAGGATACACAATATATAGAAGAAACTATCACAAAAGTAAATATTTTTCTCTATGACTATATACAGTTCTTTTTAGCTCAGTCAATGCACTACGTTATATACATTTACCTCTACATAGTCTTATATGCACAGTACGCCCTTTTTATGCGCTCCCATGCAATACACTAAACCTTGGCGTAGTATTTAAATGTAGCTAATAATTGCTTAGTAATACAATGAATTAATACCTGTTGTTTTGAAACAATGGGTAAATAAGATTCGGGATTATCCTGTAGGGTTTCGAGGATATGTTGGCTACATGCAGGTCATGTCAATATTAAGGGTGAACAATGGCGTGCCACGGCGGACTATGGTCTGAATAATAGTGGCACGCTTTGTAAATATTGCAAAAAACCATACAATGCCAATTTTTAAACTTACGTATAGCTAGTAGCATATGCACCTATTTTTAATATATTCATAGCTATTTTCGATAAACCCCTGTATCTGACAAAAAATTACACACACTTACACGAATCATATTCATGTTAATAAATGAATATACCGTATTCGAGGACTCGAATAATAAGTTGGCGTTAGATTTAAACTTATAAAATTTTCCAATACGCGAAAGGTGAAAAGCGAGTGTGTATTGACTATCACAACTGAGGAAGCAAGAAGAAAAGAAATTTGCTTACACTGTAGTGTGTTTTAGAGCAGCCATATATTAAAATATTGAAGATTCATACAGTGTAGTTAAAGCAATATTAGGTCAGAACTATTGTAGGTCATGCTATCAATATCTTGTGAATATTTTTTTGCGAGGCCATAAGATTGTTACAAAATGTAACAATAAGGACATACACAACGCTCGTACTCTGTATTCAAAAGTGTCACGTTGCAATAGGACCTTTTACCGATCACCAATAACACGTGCATTTTTACGTCATGTAGAACCCATATCACTTAGAACCTACAGAATGCTGGGACTTCTCTTTGTGCATAGTTAAGCAATAAGCAACCAAACTTAAAAAATTTTTAATCCAAGATGTAACAACACGGATCTAACATTTATATATTATCGATGAAGATCAGATATGCGAATGCGCAATTTAAGACAAGAAGTGGTTAGTTTACTGCAAGGCTCGAGGTGCCATTGTCCTGTGTGGGTTATGAGTGGGGCTCAAAATTCCGACACAGAGAAGTATTAGAGTGTATAATATCCAATTGAATAGTAGTATAGTGGTGATGTACGATGATATAATACGGTCGTGTAATCGTACATATTACAATGTCGGGTAGACGGATATCGAGAATGGATGTGGCTATTTAGCTAGGTTCGGTATATAGTCTCACCCGGGTCCAGCTTCTGTTTAAAGTCTGTGTCACGTGATTAAGCCTAATAATGCAAAGGCTTTGAATCTACATGGTAGTATGTAAAACAGAGGAATGAGTGTAGTAGTATTGGACTTTAATGATGGTATAATTAAAGTGTCTCAAAACCTCAACTAGAAACTCGATGGTTACACATTACTTTTGTGATCTTCACCCTTTGAAAGGTTAGAACACTACACTCTTTTGAGAAAATACACTTCTCCATGGATTTGCAAAACATGTACCCCAACTTGAAACCCTCTTCAAAAAAATGCAGGATCAGGTCGTTGCTCGCAGTCAACTAAGGGTTTAGAACACTTCAGATTACTTCATACATCAATCACAGATACTTATAGCTACTAAGTACTAACAGCCATGGCAGTAGAAAAGGAGTTTACTACTATACTTACGGCAGAATTCAAAGGCATGGGTATTAAACTAACCATGATGGGTCTCACATTACTTTTAAAAATTGATGTGGCCGTTGGTCCATTAGGGTAGTACTATTGTGCAGTACATACTGTGTATTGGTCTATAGCGCACTTTAGTATTGCAAGATGTCATGCTGAAACGTAGCGTGTTAGTAAACATGCTTGATTTGAAGGACCCCATACCCCGACCCAAAAGGTTTCGCCACTACTTTTTTTGAAACCTTCACATAACAACAAATCGTGGCATGACCACATAATGATTCGCAACCTAACTTTAAGTCTTAGTATCTGACCAATCAAACGCCATACTCGCAAATTAAGCTTCGTAAAAAGTACATGAATGAATTTCGTAATTTAAGACGTTATCGTGTACGTCACTAAAATCACCAATGAGGACCTCGTAGAATATCGTTATTTGGGCATATATTCATTCAATTGGCCATTGCGCTGGTGAAGATCCATATACAAAATACCGACAATCAAGAATTGGCCCCATGATTGGATACACTTATCCCAGAGAAAAACAGTCCTTTCAAGAAACTCCCGGTGGCCTAGCTGGTTAGGGCGCAAGACTGTAATAGAACATTGATATCTTGAGATCGGACGTTCGACTCGTCCCTGGGAGAACTTTTTTGCCAGTACTTGCCATCCAAAATGCTCTGCTATCCTTTGTTGGACTTGCCAAAGTCCAGTCGTATATGCTCTGCTAAGTTAGGACAGAAATTGACTTGTACACAACACACACCGCACATACACATTCCAGCATTTAAGCCGGTTTGCATTATAGCACTGCATATAAGTCATGCATGGTTGGCCGCAAGAAACTGCAATGACCAATCAGCGTCTCCAAGGGAATTCGCCCTGATCTGATCAATCAGCTGACCTTTCATAGGTCTCACAACTTGGCGTCTCGCTCAATCCCGTTGAAGTGTACCAAGCCTTCCTGCACAACCGTAGCAAAGTGGCTGCCGTTTTTATTGTACATCTGACCCTCAAGCAAAAAACGGTTGTTGATCACGCGCACTGCACGGAATCCAAAGGCCATCCAGTCAGTCACGTTAAAATCGTCATCATGGAAGTAAATCGAATGGTCCAATGATACCGAAATGTAGTGTGCAGCCGCACTCAAGTCGAGCCCCGGGATGCGGAGAACCCGGGCCAACCGCGTGGAGAATATCAGGTCAGACACAACACCCAAACCTGCATACTGGAACTCCTTATCATTAATAACCACATCGTCATTTCCCAACCGAACAAGAAATGCTATCTTACGTTCTGCTGCTGGAATCTTCTCCTCATATTCGGTTCCCTCCAAAGATACGAATTGCTTGGGGATTTTATGGTAGAGCATGCGTGATTTGGTCTTATAGTCAATGGGCAATGCCTCAATATCCACATTCCGCAACCATTCCGGGTATGGGGTAGCAAACTGGAAGGGTTTGTCAGGCACCGGCTCATCATCATCATCATCATCATCGTCATCATCTTCTCCGGCACTGTTTCTGGCCGCTTCTTCCTTCTCTTTCTCTTTCTGCATATAGGCCTCATACACATCCAAACTTTTTTTGAATGAGTTCCGTTTGGTCAAAGAAATTGTCGAAACAAACTTCAAGTCGTCATCCTGGTAACCCCTGACATTGCGGTTGCAGAAATTTTTGCCTGTAGACACGGCTTCCACCTTCCAAACTAAAGGCGCCTCATCATTAACTGCCTTTATGAACGAAGAATGGCAGACATTGGGCATGAAACCTTCCGGGCTGCTGCGAATGGCCACGAGAATGCCCTGGCCCACCAAATTGCCGCCGTATACGCCTTTAGCCGAGGGATGGGGCTTGGTCAATGGATGCAAGCCTCGGTAAGTGTCAGCGCCAACCTTCTCGATATCAAAGAGGTTTTGAAAATCGGGCATTTTGAGAAACTATGGAATAGGGTTGTGGAATTGACCAGGAAGGGAGGAAATGAGTCAATTGATCAGGATTGATGGAATTGAGCTTAATCAAATATAATCTGTGATTGGTTGGTCACGATTGATGAATATTTCTTGGTTGGAAACGGGAAAATTGAATTGAATCTATAATTGAGAACAGAAAATAGATCACAAATTGACAAAATTGATCAGTTTAAGTCAGAGAGGATGAAAATGGATGGTGGATAAGCAGATTTAAACAGCTGGTGTACTGGTGCAGTCTTTCACTTGAAACGATATTCAATTGGCTTGGAAAACACTGAGCTGGGCGATGGCTGTACTTGATATCAAATATCGGAATCCAGGAACGGTTTATATATAGGGAGCAAACCCTGTAGCTCGCGGGAACGGCAGGTTTAAGAGAAATGGGAGTTTTGGCGCTTGTGCAGTGGCAAGGCCTGTGATTTTGAGACGGCATCTCCGCTCGCACTGAGCGCATATTGCCCGATTTGGCAAGACTCGATCTGGCTTTAGTTATCTTTGTTGCGTAGATTGCTCCAAAAAGGGGTTGGGGTACTGTGCTTGACTTGGAATTGCCTTGTAGACTTGCAACCTTTTCCAAATATTGCATCGCACTGCATATAAACGCCTATTACCCCTATTTTCAATCACAGCCTGGGTGTTTTTGGCCATGTTAACCCCGCTGTAACGACTTGCGCGGGTGGATTTGCTTGATGGTTCGGCTAGGATCTGAGTTGGCCGAGCAATGTTATATGCAGGTACACCTATCTCCGTTCCACAGGCACTAGTTTCCAAGTTTGAATTTGGGATCTTCAGGCGCATGTAGCTGAGAATAAGGCTGAAGCTAGGTGTCTTGTTTCATGATTGTTTCATCTTCATTTCGTGCTGTGATACGTAACATCCTAAGTTTCAAGCGGTGGAGGATGTTTCACGCTCATTCCGGGCTCATTTCCCATCATTCCATGTTCTTCCACTTGCACACATAACGGATATTTTTATTTACATTTAATTGCGTTTGATTTTGTGTTTTAACCATGTTTCATATGATACTAAATCTTTCGTGCCTCACATGTCATGTTACCTTTTTGATGCGTTGACAGCTACACCCGTGCATCCTGAACCCAACTTCAAGTGGTATTAAAAAGCTTGGCTAAATTGATACCTGCATGTAGGACCCGTAAATCGCCCTAGTGATCCCTGAGATGCACGGAGGCTTCTTTGGGGGTCTGCAAAGGGGCATTATCTGCAGGACTTTTATTGTTACGCACCTGAGTATACTACTGCTATGGACGGAGTTACGTGACGGCTGCATGAGAAGTCCCTTCGCTATGCGCACCAATTTTATTGATATGTACAGGCCCCAACATGAGCTAGTTTCGGAAAAATAGGCAATATGCAGTCCCCAACATTGGTCCGGCTGCCAAAACTTCACATGCAGTCCCCAACATCGGTCGCTTATACTTGAGCACATGTCCCTAATATTTTCTTGGTGTTAATAAGTGTTTAAAAAACGATCCATAAAGCAATTGGCCTAATGGGCGTATATATATTTGGAAAATAAGAGTCCAACTCTTCAAGCCTGAAGGATATATACGTAGTTTATGTATGTGTGTATGCAGGAGTGCCTGCATCAGCTCTTGAACAGTCTCATTTTAGCTATTATCGTGCAATAAGTTTACATATGCTGCAATTTAGGTATCTCCAAATGGCTTCTGGAAAGTGGGGTGCTTCCGTGATGTACATGCAGAAATTACATATATAGTTTTTGGCAATATATGCAGGCAAGAGCACTTAATTTGGGGGTCTTGTATGCAGGTGTTGAGTATCGCTATTCAGTACTCGCTAATAATACAGTAACTTTGACATAATTTATTATGCAACAAGCACTGGGAAAGAAGAGAATACTATATGTAATTGAAGATTTAATAATACTATTACAGTGCCGAATATGATAATGCTCTTTTGCCAGTCTAAATTGGGTATGTAGAAAGGCCAGGTAATTAATTTCCCTTTTCAGATAGGTATAGCCGAGGCGAGTACATCCCTGGATGCTGGGTAAGTTATCCCCCCAGGCTGGAAATTGATGACCCGCATTTAGCAAGGAGGGAATTATACTTCCTAAAAAGCCATACTTCGGAGAAAGCAGGACCGAAAAGGAGGTTTAGTTGGAGTTTTATATCGACGAAGAAAAGAAAAATCAATTGACTTTCTTGGGAAATAAGTTGCTTCAACGAGAGTTCCAGTATAATTGTTAAGCTTGTGCGATATTAACAAGTATTTTTTTTCCTACATTTCATGAGTATTAGCGGTTTTTGGGAGAACTGTACAAATCTTTGAATAATTTACAATATTATTGGCGTAGAGTAATATGTCTTGAATTATTAGAGTACAAGAATGTATTAGCATAAGACAGCATAGTTAGTATCACCGTATGAATTTGTAACATCGCTACGTTACTATATACTACGTACAGTACTGCCGAGGCCCCCGAATTAACCTGCCCCGACGACTAGAGCAAGCCAGAAGGGGTAATTTCCATTTTAGAACAAGCAGGTTAGTTTCAAAAAATCAGGAATATCAAATATACTACTTTTATTAAAATACAATAGAAAATGGGTACTCTGCATTAGGTCTTTCTGTCCCGGGGTAACGTGGTGCACGGGTGTGTACCGCAACGCTTGGTCCAATACAAGGTCATACCGAGGTTTGCACCTGTCCAGCAAACAACTCTACACATTGAGTAACTGTGATAGAAATAATGGCCGACAAAATAGTAGCAATGATATTTTTTTTGATATTGTTGTTATGCTAATTAGTACAGCACCGGCATAGTACAGCCTAGGACACCAGCCCACTACAGGAGTATTGTTAGATCTCCCATGGGTAGACACACTACCAATAGAGGTATCTTTCGAGCATACGAAGTGACTCATCCAAGGCACAATAACCCGTGACTTTGACTCATTGACTCACCTTACCTCGTGACACGGCGTTTAAACGCCCTGCTTCACTCTCTGGTATTCATTGGTTAGCTATATAATTACTCGAATTCCCACTTATTGGGGATCCATCAACGCCCAGTATTAGACGCATTCAAGAATCTAACACGTATCATAATTACGTGTACACTATCTATAATTTCCATACCAGTAGTACAATATAGTACAGCTATACAGCATCAGAATGGTATAGTACTGCTCTACAGTTAATATCAGTCTGATCTAGTATTTCGTACTGTCTTCATTCTTCCAGAATCCAGCAATAAATCAGTACCGTATATTCAGTATAATCAGTCATACAATATAGGGCCATAATAAGATCAGCGCAGTACTACAACACTAGTACAATAACTCACAATTGTCGAACCGCTAAACCTCTATTGGTAGTTCTCTACACATTTTCCTGTATAGTCTCCACGACAATCTTCTTAGTTACTCTGTAACTCCATCATTCTATCAATACCTAAATACTTAGTTCTCAGCTAATACAACATTCCTTCCAAAACCAACGCTTATCTCAAGAGGACTCGCACCATATATTTCTATTAAACTTCGTGTTAGATCCACGATAGACAGGGTCCTGTCTATTGAAGATTCATGAAGCCTACTCTGCCCGATCGTAACAATGGCCATTCCAAAAGCCGCGTCCCATCGCTGCACGAAGTGCCTACGATGGTTCTCTTTCGAATATTCTAGAACAATACTAGCCATTGTTCTAGTGGAGAATTTTAGGGTAACACTTTTCTCTCAAAGTTATATAAGCCACTTCGGTTCTTATCTTGAGAAACCATCAACGAGCAATGTATTAGTTAGGCACAAATGTATTAAAGTACAATAACCCTTGGCATGAAATTGTTTGAATTCCACTTGAAAGCATCCTTGTGAGCTTCAAATACTGCAGTTTGCAAGCATATATACGACACCATGACAGAAGCTTAGAATGAAAATGACTAGTCTGCGCTGTCTAAAAGCCCCTCGTCGTATTCATTGACCGGGAAAGTTCAAAAAATTAAGCTGATTACTAGCACGATCTTTCCAAGCATATAGGAACACTGGGTTCCACATAGACCTCTCATAGGTACCGTAATACATATAGATACTCTGGCGAGTCCTTACAGATAGTCATCGACCTTGTAGATTTAATGGATATAATCTCAGACTCTCCTATAGATGTTGAATATGTGAAATAGACTGGCTGGTGTCCCCAGGTAAGCTTACAAGCACCACAGCGGAATGGAAGAAGCTTCATAAAGTTCTGAGAAATGCGTGAGTTCAGACTAGTATTGGAACTGGGTCTTGGGGTCTTGGGTTATCAGATTTAACTTCAGGCAAGGGAATAATAAGACTGGTACAGGAGTAAGGAGTCCGAAGAGAAAACATTTCTAGAGTAAATTTGACAGGAGCCTCTGGATCCCCATAGGTAAACAAGCCCAGATTATGTCCATTTCAAATTCCAGAGAGGTTTAAGCTTGTTGGTGGAGTTTGCAAAAGAGACCCATGCATGTGTCCAAACAGTAGATGCCGGAGAGGTGACAATTAATTGAGCGATTTTCAAGGTTTATAGAAAATACCTCAATCCGCAAAAGTCTTGTTATCCACCGTAGGTGGTGCTCTACATATGAGGTAATTTGAGAATACACTATCGAAGCCTAAGACCGGTCATTCATTGTGCCATTCTCTACCATCATTGTGCGAAGTACCAGTTTAATGTTATTTTAGTGTTAGTATTGGCACCGCCATGGGTAGACTCACTTCCCATTGGGATTTTTAGAGCCTACAAAAGTTGACTATTCTGCTACTTGCCAACGACTCTGACTGCACGTTTTGTTCATTAGTCTTTTCTCCTCTTGCTCGTTTCTTTTACCCTCCAAGTAAGTATCTCAGATTCCTCCCTTGAAATAAAAATCGGTGAATGTATACAAGAGATTCTTGGTTGAGTGGTCTCACTAGTGGCCATAATATTAGGGATTTCCTAATACAGACCAGTGGCACTACTAAGAACAAACACAAGAAACAACAATGAACAGTTCCGATGCTTTTAGATTTATTGAAGCAGAATGAAAAAGCCGTTACTGATTATGCAAGTAGGAACAACAAATACTGTACATATCTCAGGCACTTCCATGGATACTCATATATATATATATGATACTTCAGATTCAGTAGTTCCACAACAAATAAGATTGCAATTTTGCTTTTATCACTTATACAAGCCTCAACAGAACACCTATGGCTTGGAATTAAAGAATACCAATAATTGTGGTTTTAGTAATTGTGGTACTCTGCATCCTGTAGTCTGGACTTTATAGTCTGTACTCTATAGTCTGTACTCTAGTCTGGACTCTTTATGAATGTTCTGGCAGTTCTGGTACAATTAAATTTCGATGAAAATCTCTATGAAACATCCCCTGAACAGGAGCTTTTTCCATTATAATTCCATAACGATAAATGGCTATGCTTGTTTTTAGTTACTTTGGTGTTCCTGGGTAGACTTCCTCTCATTTCCACCAAAATGCATTACCCGAATTGATCTCAGGAATTAAAAGCACAAGCAAAAAGTTCATTTTACCAGAAATTACAAGGTTTTGTTGGTATATCATAGCACCTACTCAAATACATTTTTTGTCAAATTTTCAATAATACTAGGCTTGCTCTATGCTAAGTCTGTGCTAACAGTCTACATGTTCAATATTGAATCTGCGATAATTCTACTGTGACACATCCACCAATGGGTTGTTCCAAGAAGCAATCTACCAAAAATGCTCATGTACTAAGCTGAAATTCCAGAGATTCTAAGACATTCCACACTTCAGATACTTGTCAAAGCTATCTGAAATTCCTGAAACTTCTCTCGTACATTTGGAAGCATTATTTGAAGAGATCCTTTACATTAAAATTTGATTAGAGATTCATTAGGGTATGAATTTAATCACTAATATGGTTGAAAATCCAGAACTGACATCAATTTTGAGACCCTGAACAGACGAAAAAGAATGTATAACATCATCAGCAGTTAAATATACGTTTTCCTCTTCCTCTTCTTCCTCATTCTTCAAATTTTTAACTAATCCAGCTTCAACTTTATGACGTAAAAATATTCTTCACACACTGGTTATGAGCCCTATCTGGCATAACCTACCATAGTATTTCGGATAGGAACCACAGACGAATAATACACTAAAGCTACAGATTGTACTGCGAAACACATACAGCTCAGAATACAGCGGAATAATTTAAATAGGATTAAATAGACCCGAGGTTTTGACACCTCGGGGTAGAAATTTTAGGCTGTTCTCTGCCTAGCAAATGGTCTAGATCTAGAGTTTGCTCAAAAGTCCTCACTCTAAGTTTGGCCTGGCTCTAAAGAAAGCTCTAAAACAGGTTTAGAGCTTATAAGACCCCAACTGGTTATTCTCAATAAGCTTCAACGGAAACAAACAAAGTGCCTCCTGCAGCACAGTAGCTACCATTCTCCCGTCCAACGTAAAGTACAGACTGGTGACCAAAACACGGTCGTTGCTCAACCTCTGGAACTTATAGTCCAAAAACATCCACTGCGTGGGGTCAAAGTCAGTATCGTGGTAGTAGATGGTGTGGTCCAAAGAAACCCGGAAAAAGTCCGTTTTCTTATACTCAAGCGTGGGGAACACGGCGCGCAGCACCGTGCCCAAGTAAAAAGAGTCGGAAACATATGCAAAGTCCACCATCTTGGTAATGAGCTTGTTGTGGGCCTTTTCCACATTATCATTGACCTTGAAGAAAAGCCCAAACAGTCTGTTGCCAGGCTCGGGCTCCCGGTGTTTCTTGGACCCCCGGAACGTTTCCGGCAAGAGCACGTGCGTCAAGTTGCCGTTGGTGTGTTCTAGCGCATTCATATCTTCGAGCTTGTCCTTATACTTGTAGAAGGTGTAATGGGGTTTGCGCAGAAACTCAAACGGCACCTTGGTGCGCGGATTGGCCCTGTCCTCAGGACTAAGGGCTGCAAAAGCCTGTTTCCTCTTCCGGATGTTGTTGTTTCTGCAGAACGACGCAATCATGGTAAAACACACCTCGCTGTTCTGGTAACATTTGACGAGACGCAGACAAAAGTTACGGCCCTCCGACGTCTCCACCACCTCGTAGCGCATCACACTCTTCATCAGCCCTGCTTTCAAGAAGTACAGATGCAACAGATGGATTTCGAACTCGGGGTCTGAAATCAGCTCCCACGCCGCACGCAACGCCTGCGCCACGAACTCACCACCGTAGGTACCACGAGCGTCTGCCCTGAATGGCTCCAAGGGGTATTTGCCAACGAATACCGTTTCCGATTTGCGGATAACCGCAAGCTTCTCTTCCATCTTGCACACCTGATCGTTCTCATACACCTCTTTTAAACTCATATTGTTGATTGATGTATCGGTCTAGTTGATTGGTCAATTGCTCTTTTGATTGCTTTGAATGGTCTCTAATTGATATTCTGGTCTAATTTCAGTAGACCTTGTGTGATGGATTGATGTTTTTGATGATAATGGCCTGTTTGGTGACTGCTTGGTATCTTTTTTAGTACCTTGTTTGATCTCGTTTGAAGCCTTTTTAAAACCTTATCTCTTAGGTAATTTTGGACCGGATCTTGTGGGGTTGGTCAATGGTGGTCCGCAATTGTTGGGTGGGTCGGAGTTCTGGGGGAGATAGACTTTTATAGGCGCGCCTCGCGGGTGAATGCCGAGGGAATGTGCATGCGCACGGGTTTGCACCTCGGCTCGCGCTTCTCACCGTTGGAATCCGGGGCAAGCTGGATCTTGGTTGTGACACGTCAAATCTGAGAATGACCAATGGGGGAATGTTGGACCTTAACATAAAGGATTATGCGTAGCATCTGGTAATTTTTGGCTAAATGTAGACCCTCCAATTGTTGGGCTGGAAGGGTGTTCGATTTGGGAATGTTGGGTTACATTGAGATGGGATAGTCTCCTGGTCAGACCTGCACCTGACACCCCATCTACACACCCTTTCATTATCATCCCTTCATTATCTTGTCTGATCTCTCTCTTCCAAATTTTCCACTTTAATTTCCATATTTGGCCACCTTTTCTCAATCCAATTTCGTTCCCCTCTTTGTTTATTTTCAAGTCTCTCACATCCTATACCTTTCACCTATTGAAGCAGGAACCCCAGGTCTCATAAACGTCAAGCCCTCTTGTACAAACGTCGCCACACACTCCCCCTTCGGAGTATAGAAATGCCCCCGCACCAATGTTCTAGCATTGCTCGAAATCTTATACTGGTAGCTCAACGTCAAATACTCATTGAGAACGTCAAAAGTGTCCCAGTCGTCCACGTGAAAATACACATTGTGGTCAAGTGACATCGCCTCATAGTGAAAAATGTGGAGTGCATTTAGCGTGACATCCAACATGCGTCGTGCATCTTTGGTTTCGTCAAATTCTTGCACTAGATTGTTTTTTGTCGGGTTCCATTCCATGTGAAGCGCACGTGCCATTGTGGTAAGGATGGCTGCATCTGAAAGATCCGCCAAGGCGACAAAGTTGAAGATGGGGTTTGCAAAGTGTTTGATTTGCGGCTGGTGAAGTTTGCTCCAGAGTGTGATCCACCGTTCGCTGGCCGCTGTGTACTGCTCCTCTGGAGTCAACGTGTAGTCGAGGAATTCATCGGAATATGCATTGTTGATGAAATCGGTATGGTAACACTGGTGAAGCTGAGCCGGATCGGGGTACTTTTTCTGGAGTTCCGGGACTTGGTGAATGTAATTGACGTTGAGCCCATTCTTTGATTCTTCATCTCTGTCACTTTTATGGTTCCCATGCTTCTCAACACTCTCGTATTTGGCCTTTCTCCTTTTGAGAGAGAACGTGGCAATGTATGAAACCTTATCTTTCTGCACCACCTTGATCTGACGCTTGCAGAAATCTTCATTGTCAAGAAGCTTCTCCACAATATAAGTGCAAGGGATGGAGGCGTTTCCTGCCCGGAGAAAGTGGGAGTGCACAGAATGGGGCACGTATTCCGGCGCCGATTCCATGGCCACCAAAAGCGTCTGTGCAAATGTATGACCTCCATATGTTCCCCTGGCTCCAGCAATGGGCAACCTAAGGGGATGAACGCCTTCCCATGTGGCGTCGTTGACTTTGCGGACTCTGAAGGCCTCTTCAAAGTCCATGACAGTCTTGATCATTGAAAGATCGATTCTATGGTTTGAGGTAAAACTTTCACTAATGACTTGATTTCAAATTAGCTCAATCTAAGCAAATGCGGCCCAATCTAGTTCAAATTGGTTTAGCTCGATTCAAGCAAAATGAAATTAAGGTTCAATTTGATTGAGGTGGAGTAAATTGAATTTTCATGAATTTTCATGTGTTTACCCCACAATGCGCATGTGAGCTGGCCCCAAACCCGTGCCTCTGACCATGCGCACATGGGAATCCAGGAATCCTGCAAATAAGTAAGCTACCCAACAGAATAGACAAACCAAAGTTTTGGCTTCATATGATCATGGCAAGATGATTAGTCATCGATGTTCGGAGATATATGGTTGAGGTTTTGGCACAGAGGCTTAGAGCCAATATTCTATGCTTTTGATTGGAGTCTCATATACTCGCCTGAGCCTCTCGATGCTTGATTCTGCATTGTTTCATTTAATCATATGCAATATCAATGTCGAGTAATCAAATCACAACCCTTCATTGAACGCAATTCTGATTTCATAAACCTTCATTTTGATGCACTAGTCTTCGGCGCGGAATGATATTTTGCAAAGCAATCTCATCCTCCACATCCACATCTCTGACCTTATGGATGATTCCTGATGACTTGTTTGTTTTTGGATACTTAGGCACAACCAAAGGGCTGGAAGTATGATTTGCAAATGCCCTCTGTTTCAAGACAAAAGCACTATCTTGCTCATCTTCAGAAGAATTGTGGCCCAGACTTGAGAGACCGATGAGTTTTCTCTGTGATTCCGTAAGAGGCAAGTCCCAGCATTGGTCCTGAGGCTTTAGAAGCTTCAAGAGGTTGATGAAGATGACGGCCACCAAAATCCACTGCAAATGAACCACATGGGAATAGGCCTTTTGGACGCAGTAAGTGGCGTATCCGGCAATGGTTGTGGCCTGCATTCGGGTCCACCACGTGTTTCGGTACACAGTGTTAACATCGTAGTATTTGACGTTGTAAATCTTTATGCAGTATTCCACCAATAAGAGCGTCAAGTGCAAGGTGAAAAGACGGGCCACATTGGTCCAGAAGTTCCTGAACTGCTTTTCTTTACTCACTTGTCTTCGAAGCGCCTCTTTCACCACTGGACTCGTCCACTGCCCCGATGCCGTTTTTGCAGAGTAGTCGTTCTCATCATCGTCACTGAGTTCATCAATAAAGTCACATTTCACTTGTTCTTCCGATATGATGATGGGGTTACGGCTGGTTTGAGGCAACGGAGGAGGAAGATAATCCTTCAGTATGGTGGCTCCGTTGGAGGATACCGACTTGAAAAATAAGATATCTTCACTAGCTCTTTTCTTGTTTTCCCTAGCAAAAAGGGCATCCCTAGCAGCGATTTCACGGCTGTTTTTAGCCGAAGCCATGCTTGAGTAGCTTGAAAAAGCCGGGAACCCGGAACGTGCCATATTGGCATCGCTTGGGATCTGCATATTGTGCACCCGAGCATCATTGACAAGATCGTTTGACATTCTTTTTGGAGGACCGGAGATTGCGTTGATGGCAGATTTTATTTCGGCCGAATACGACTCATTGCCTGTATAGAAGTGTTCGGAGAATGGGGAAGCAGGCATTTTGGATTGAAGATAACATGAGCAAGGCAATTTTTGTTGTGGTGCGCACTATGTACAGGAACGCAACAAGAATCATTATGAAACGTAAACGTCACCCAAATGTTAGTTTTTTTTTTTTTCATGTAACTTGGTCCAAATCGAAACTCTCCATTTGTTCGTTGCAGAGAGGTAAAATTGTTGGCCGCCCATGTGCACACTGAAATGGTAACCGGCAGCTCCTCAAGGAATCAATAATATGGTGCATTTCTTGTGTAGTGAGATTCTGACCAAATTTCACACTCTGGCGACAGGCACGCAGAGCAATGGCATCAAATATGTATGCTGGGATACTCCTTATAGAAAGGACCCAATTAGAGACAGCCTGTATGTCTTGGGAAGAATTTTTTTTCTGGGAAAAATGGTGCAACATGTGCTGTTTTAAATGTATAGCAGATGTTTTCTGGAGGTAGTGGTTGAGGTGAGTAACAGCAAGGGAATTGGGTTGAAAGCGGTAGTCGATTCCAAAAGCAATAAAGTTTGCATGGTATTTTTGAAAGTATGCAACATCTTTTTCAGTCACCGAAAATTCCAATGGGTCATCTAAAGCTATACGCAAGTCAACGGCAGAATTTGCAACCATATCAACAAACTCCTCCAAGAAAGCCTCAAGTCTCACCCGTTCATCACAGGCATGAGGATCAATGGCTAGTAATTTGAACCCGCTCAGGGCTAAAATGAACAGGCTTTGCACTTGCGATATGACCTTCAACCTGGATTCGTCGATGTCTCGTTCATCAATCGTTATATCGCTCAGGAAGTACTTGGAGCTCTGCTCAAGGAGAGGTACAAGTGGAACCTTTTTCTTTTTCGGCAGCGGATTGGACCTGAAACTCAATATATCCTGCACAGTTTGTAGCACTGTCTCCCAAATACACAGGATATCATCCGTATACAGTTCACTGATGCTGATGAAGTAGCAGACTTTCTTGGCACCAAGTGAGCTTTTGAATATCCTCCACAACGATTCATTTTGCTTCTGGGAAAGTGCCACGTGTACACCGTTTAGGAATACGAGCTGCATGCCTTGATCGGAAATACACATGGCCCCTTCAAGCGCAAATCCGGCCAGGTCATACCCACGACTGAATTTTTTAGAGTCAGGCCCATCAAAAAAATTAAGAAAAAGCAATTGAAGCAGTAAATCCGTGGAACTGAAGGTCCACTCCACTTGCTTTTGATCAATAAACCCCACCCTGACATCTAGTGACGGATTTGCTACCATTTCAATAAACACTATTCTCTTCAAATCCTTCTCCAATTTCTCCCTTGTAAGATTCTCCTTTACATATTTGGAACGGACAGGCATATGTGCAAATAATCGACTCAAAATTACCATAGTCCCTTTAGAGGGGATTGTAACCTTGAAGAAGTCCGTCAATACATCCACCAAAGAGGGGTTGCTTGAGCTGAAAGTCACAGCCGCAGGTTCATTAGGCGTGACGGATGATAGTACAAAATTTGAACATAGGCCAAGAATGGTGCGGGTGGAGGTCCCTTTATACCCCACGGGAAGAAGGGCTGCTTTGCAGCCACACCGAATAGGAAGTGCACCCGACTGCATTTGCGCTTCTTCGAGCTTCCGCATTTGCACTTCTGTGGAAGTTACTTCCCTATCACTGTAATTGCCGCTGCAAGCACTGCTGTAAGATTCGGACACTGAACCTACCTTGCATTGGGTGCGCTCGTCACTTGCAGCCATTGCCCTCGGATCTCCTTCCAGAGACGAGGGGCTGCAATTTGAAACCCGGCCAGGAGAGTATAAATAGGGAGCAAAATCCCCCATTTTTTTGCTTTCGTGTTCTTCTTGGTCCTGCACAATATATCCACTGCCGTATCTGATCTCTTTTAGGTGCCCATTATGTGATACACAGTCAGCCATCGACAAAAGTTTATTCCGTTCTATCCCTTCTCCATTATCTTCGATACATAGACTAAGAGACTTTAAGTCGATTTTGACAGTCACCTTGTTCGCGCCTGCACAAATGCTGTTTTGTATTAAAACCTGGAGAACAGCCTGAATGCCATCAAAATGGGCATGGGAATGGATTCTCTGGGCAGAAATGTCATCTAATCGGTGGATCCGTTTCATTGCATGGCGGCAAATCTCAGAAATATGGATCTATCTGAGAATCAAGAATCGGTCAGGAAATTTGATGAGGCTTGTGTGAAACTGAGCTAAAATTGATCAGGATTTAAGTTAGCAAGAGCTCGAGTTAATCTGAAAAGCCAAGATCTGGGTTGATCTATGGAGGATTCCAGAATCTAAGTTACGTGAACATAAGCTTCACTAGAACTGAGCTTATCTAATATCTGAGGTTACTAGGATCAGCTTGAGTTTTTTAGAACTTCAGATTGTTCAGCCTCTCTATTTCGGAATGTCTCTTTCGGACTGTATATGTGGGCCTGCCTCGAATCTTACTTGAATCTAAGCTCTCCTGGGATTGGGAAACACTACGGCCTGGCTCGCGGCTATCAACGAGCGAATCTCACTACTGCAGATCCGGTGGTGCACAAACTTACACGTCCAGATGACCGGCTAAGCTGGAAGAAAAACAAATCAGATAATCTTAACCAGCTAGATTTGGATTAAAAATCTTTTGAGCTGGATTTGGATTCGGAAATATGGAAACTATATTTTTGCCCAAGGCTCAACTGAAACATTAGCCTGTCCCGACACTATATGCACCACCAGCATCACTCATTCACACCATAACATTAAAAACCGAAGCTTTGAAGTCGATGAACAAAACATTCTTTGAGTTAGAGCAGTGAAACCATACATTCAATTTGCAACTGAAAAGACCATAGTCAGTCATCGGTATTGGAACATTGGCTGCATCAGATGACTAAATCACATGAGCGGGAAGACCATCTCCGAAGAGGATCCCAAATCTCGCCGGTCCAAAGTCTCATTGCCGGCTCCATTTCCGGCGCCATAGCCAGGTATGTCTAAGACCAGTCAAAGAAACTGAACTGGCGAAAGTCTGACATAGTCGTATCACCCTTGGTACTAACATTTAGGGCGGTGGCAGCTCCTTTGGACACCATCAAGATCCGATTTCAGCTACTGCTGATGCGTCACGAGCACCTAAAAGGCACTCAGATAGTTATGGATCTTTTGAAAAACGAGGGGGTAAAGGCTTTGTGGAAAGGAAATGTACCAGCAGAATTTCTCTACATTCTCTATGGAGGAACACAATTTACAGCGTACTCAGTGTTGAACAAAAAGTTTTCTCAGATACAGGAAAGCAGTGGCTTTTCCTTCAGTTCATCTACTCATTCCTTCTTGGTTGGATGTGCTACAGGAGCGGTCAGTACGGTGGTGACGTATCCTTTTGACTTGCTAAGGACACAGTTGGCTGCCAACGACACGAAAACATTTTTGTCCATGTCAGGCACTTGCAAGCGAGTCTTAAGAGAGCAAGGAATCAACGGTTTCTTTATCGGAATCAGACCCACACTTGTATCCATGCTTGCGAGTTCGGGTGTCTTTTTCTGGTCATATTCCTTGGCACGGACCACATTTGAAGATCTAGAAAAAAAGACAGATCTTCAACTTTGGGGTGTGGAGGCTATGAGTGGCCTTGTAGCTGGAGTCACAGCAAAAGCACTAACTTTTCCAATGGACACTTTAAGGAAGCGGATGCAGGTTTACAAGAATAACAAGGCCACGGAACTCTTTTTCAGTCATTTGAAGACCTATGGGCCTGCGAGCTTCTATAGGGGCTTCACTATTGGCTTGATAAAAACCGCTCCCACGAGTGCCATTTCTATGGCCGTGTATGAGTACGCAATCACCACCACCAATCTTGTTGCCGAGGCTCTCTAAGGGAGGAGAAGACAAAGGAGGTAATAAGATAGAAAAAGAGGAAAATGTGATTTAATGGGTTTACGGGGGAAAATAGTGAGGAAGAGAAAAAAGCAGATCAAAATATTGAAGGTTTGGAAATGAAGATATGGGAAAAGCGGGTAGAAGAAGGTATTGGAGCTTTATTTGATTTTACATTGGGCCAGAAATCCATTAGAAGCTGTCTTGGGATCAGCATCATACGAATCATCCATGAAACGAAAATCCTTAGCCTAGAACCAAGAAGCAAAATTTTCTATTCCATGAGCCATCAAGGAGAATTCCAAAAAGCCAAGATACTCTATCCGAAGGTTGTTCAAAGCCCCCTTTTGAGGAGTCGATCCCAAAAAAGCTTCTATTGTTAAGCTTCTCTCTTCATAAATACTTCAAGAGGCTCTATTATTGACAGTTACCCAAAGGTATCCGAAATCCGTCCAATAATATTCTTAGATGAATGCTCAACAAATCATCTAGAAATACGAATTACTACCGACAACTACCAATCCATTCAGAAGCTAAAGAAGCCACTAAGATCTATCCATCAAAATATTCCTTACAATCGATCCAGGCAGACCAAATGATTGGACGTCTTTACAAAAGAAGAACTGGTCAGCCCTAATAAATTAGGCATTAATAGTTCATTCTGTCTGTTATGGCTTTTGGAAAAAAATGACCACCTACCAATAATTCCTTTTCAAATATTTGAACATTGCATTCCCAAAGGAATCACCACAGCATCAACAGAGTACAAGAAGATACTACACAATTGCTAAAGTGCTAATAGATCACCAGAAGATACCAGGAGTCTATTGATCATGGGGAAGCGGTACAGCTCCAGATAATTGCATATTTACTTGAATGCACATAAGAAAATACCGATAAAACAATGTTGGCCTTTTTTCTGGAAAATGAAATTTGAACAGGGCCCATAGATTTCTCATTCACTCGTGTAACATTAGTCTAAAGGAGATTGACGGCGAGATGAAAGGAGATATGTGAGACGAGATTGCTTGTGAAAGACAATTGAGATAACTCAGTTGGCGGACTGGGTGCTCAAAAATTTCCTAGAGTGGTGTAGACCACAGATTATTCGAAGATACTAAGAGGTTAAAAGAGTGCTACGGGATTACTAGATCACTAAAGCTTACCAAAGGATACCTGAGTACTAGAATTCGGGGGGCCAGAAGTGATTAAATGTTTATCAGGTTACTCGAAGGTACTTGAAGATTACCAGAGAATTATGCATTACTAGAAATTACTAGAATACCAGAATGCAATATCCTATGGGTTTACCAGATTAGTGAGAATTACCTCTTGAAGTTACACCCTGGGTAACCTTTTTATCCACATACTAGAAAAAATACCTGTGCCATAAGACCCAAAAAATCTACCATGAGATTCCAAAATCTTGAAAGGAAGTCAAATCAGAAGAATATGGTTGTTCATGAGCCAGCTCATGAGTCCAGAATTTTTGGAAAAAAAAGCTCGTCATCGTGGATAGAACTCGAACCCTCGCCATTCTCATAGTCATTTTCGTCAGCTGACAAGTCAGCTGAATTCAAATAGCTGGGGTCCAAATATTCGATGGACTTGGTGAACAGATTGGGCAGAATGTACTCCAACTCGGTTTCCAAAATAGGCGACCCTGCTTCTTTGGACGGCACGTGACCGCTGCCGGTTCCAGAATGTAAATGGAACGACGTTGAATTCGAGAGTAGGTTGTGAATTCTGGAATCCAACGGTGAGGGTCTCTCGTCTATCCTTTCGCCAGCCAAATTTGTGTCCATTCTGTTCGTGTTTAGCTCTTCACGTTGGTTTTTTTTGGCTTGTTGGTCGACACTGGAATCACGTGCCAGTGAAGTACGTGATTCTCTAGGCCCATATCTCTTACCAAACTCCCCCGACCCTTTGAAACCCTTGAAATCCACTTTTTGATCCCTATCAACTCCTTGTTGGATCCAATCCCCTCGTGTGGAACCTTTATCCAACTGATCCTGTATATAAGGCGGGAGTGTTTGGCCCACCAACGAGCTTCTTTTCTGCCGCAACGTCTTGGTTTCGCTCTCAAGGGGCGCTGAAAGTACATGGGGAAGAGGAGGTTCTGTTTTGGAAGAAGTTTTGGCCCGTGCCAGGAGAGATTTGAAACTGAACCTGCGTCTCGACTTCTGTGCCCTGATTGGCTGGTAATTCCCATCCATATTGGTAACTTTTGTCACGATGGAAACATCGGAGATGGATGTCTGCGGAGGTCTGCTTAGGGGCTCCAAATGAGTCAACTTGTTCAACTTGCCAGTGTCCACGTGGCCCAATTGACTCTGCAATGAGTTCCCTGGCAATTGACTATTTGAATGACTATTTCCTAGATTGGTCAATTGGCTATTTGAACGTTTCGAAGGGTCTGGAACATCCGGATTTTCGTCGTGACCTTTTTGGACCTGGGTGTCAATAGTTCCCTGACCTTTTGTGGGGTCCTCGAAATCCACAAGGTTCAACCCAAGAATAAGGTCGTTGACATCTTGGAAAAGATCACCCCGTGCTTCTGTACAGGATTCAACAATGTTTTTAAATGCTGGGTATTCTTCAAGCCAAGAGTTGGCCCGAATGAACGGCTGGAGAACTGTGGGGTCCGCCATGGAGGTGTTGTTATCATGGCAGGAACACGTGAATGCGGGACCGGTCACGTGAGCTTTCGTATGTCCTTATTTTTCCAGAAAGCTTTACATGATACAGGCTTGATTAATCAGGTATTGTCACCAAGGGAAACTGATCTTATCCGAAGAAATGTCATTTGGACCGCTGATTTAGAACAGTTCCTCTGAAACAGGTTTTAGGGCATCTCCTGCATACAAACGCATGCACTATAAGCAAACCTACCTTTGCAAGTATCAGGTCCTATACAAATTTCTCCGGGAAAAGATTGTAACAATGGCAGAGAATTTGCAGTTGCTAGGAGGATTGATACGAGGATTTGTGGGAGTGTTGGTATCTAGATGCATGAAAAATACCGGCATATAATGCCTTGGGGGGAAGACCAGCTACGTACTGTAGTAATGAGACACACGAGAACTTGAAGAACGAGCTTGTGAATTTAGGCCTTCAGACATATACGATCCGATTTTTCTACTTGAAAAAACAGGTATTTTTAGTTCGAAATATACAGGATCAGACACCCAGTAGCTTCGTATCTCGAAGTGTGGGTTTCATCTAGGAATTTTACATAACCGAAAAGCCATAAAATCTAGATTATTTCAGCTAGATTCGATACTACTCTGTTCTGGCACAGACTTTTAAATATATGTGTCCCTTTACTACTAAATTGTATCACTTGACCATCTTTTTCATATACTGGAATTTACACGCACATACATGACTGTTCTGGGCTTAGTCATAGCAATTTGCAAAGGATTTTTGATCCTATTGAAGATCATTTGGTATTCTCCTGCATATACGCTATTTACTACCTGACCTGATGTGGTAATCTTCACAGAACACTCTTTGAGACTTAAAGTAAGGCAATAAGTCGTTATTATCTGAAATCCTATGTCATAAAACCTCAGATTATGCAACAGTGAATAGTATATAAAACCCAAGTCACATTGTATGCAGGATATTGTTTTTGTTGAGAAGGCAGTTCATGTACTGGTACCTCTACAATAATTAATGTTCGTGGGTTTGGCGTTGAGAGACCTGTTGGTATGATGTCCCGCAGCTGCTAGATTTTTTAGTACTCCTACAAAATGGCGGGCTTGTCTTTTCATAGTGGGGTAAGCCCGTGACTTTAGTCATGTGCTCTGTTCTTAACACCGTCTGGAATTATGCTATACACTTCTACAATCTGGAACAGAATCAGGTTGAGTTTCAACATGGGTCCTAACTTTGGAACTTCAGTAATCATCTGTGTCGCTTGCATTCTCACCAGCATATAAATAGGAGATCTTTGACTTGTTGTGACAATGGATACTGTTCAAGTCTGAGCGGGATCCTCTACACAGTGTTTCTCAAAACTATTCGAACCAGGGCCACAAAAAGTTTCGTACTCTTTCAACAGTCTTCTGAAGCAAATGGGGTAATGCTTCACACCAGTTTTCATTAGATTCAAATTTGTGGAATGTGACATCTAGAGGATTGTATCATGTGCTACATTTGGGAGTCGTTTAGAGTTATTTCGGAGTTGTTTAGAGTCATTTAGAGTCATTTGGGAGTCTAGCAATATCAATAAATGACTAGAACGGACGGAACTGAACTGGAGGTGGTACGAACATTTTGAATTATTGGTTTGTCTAATTTTGCTAGTGTAGATTGAATCGTTTTCGTGCGTGGGTTTGATGTATACAGTTTTTTTTGTACAGTGTTTTTGAAAACTATTCAAACAAGCCCAGCAAAATGTTTCGTACTCCTTCGCACAGTCTTTCAAACCAAATGCTCACATCAACTTTCATTAGAATTCAAGATTCTGAAATGTTGAATCTGGATGATTGCCTCATATGTAGTACATTTGAGGTCATTTGGGAGTCTTGCAATATCAATCATGGGTCAAAACCTGACGGAATGGAGTGAAAGGGGTACGAAACTCTTTATATTATTGGTTTGTTTAATTTTGCTAGTGTGGTTTGAATCTTTTTATCGTGCGGGTTTGAGTAGATTTGAAAATGTCAAAATTAAACAAACCAATAATTCAAAACGTTTCGTACCCGTCACACTTCAGTTCCTTTCGTCTTAACCCTTGATCAAGTTCAAAAAACTTCCAAACGTCTCCCAAATGTAGTATGTATAAGGCAATCATCGAGATTCAACATTTCATCACATTGAATTTTAAATAAAGTTGGTGTGAAGCATTACGTCATTTGGTCGAAAGACTGTGAGAAGGGTACGAAAAATTGTGTGGTTTGAATGGTTTTGAAGAACACTGTACTAGATGTACAGATTTTGTAGGGCACGAAATATTGATAAGATGTGCTAGTTTCTCTCAGTCTCTCTCTTAGTCTCTCTTAGTCACACGTTCACCTTCACTCTCCATAAATTGGTCTCCCAATCGTCAACAACCCTTAGTCAATATTGAATTGCCCGACTTGAACCAGCAGAATTCAAACCTTGATGAAATTATTTAGGATGGAGCACTATATGCAGTCCCCTTGAACATGTGGCGTTGTTGAGCTTTTCTAGTGCTTTTTAATACGAAATAAGTATTTTCGACTAATCTTCCATATAAACCCACCAGGATGCCAGGAATAATTTTAACTGGAATATAAATTGTGGGGAGAATGGGGGTAGTACCTGTATGCTGGCCACGAGTGTTTCATGTGCGTGCAGGATTGCATCTCCCCAGAGTATATAACAGCGAGTTCCCCCAGACTCTTGTGAGTACTCCAAAATTTCGTTCCTCTATTCTAGACCGTCCCATGAGATGCTTTTGTTACAATGCACTTAAGTCCTTTTTGGGAGTCCTTAGATAGTGCTTAGCGGGATGAGAAATCTAGACGCTGGAGGTCTGGTTCTGGAAGACACATGATTCAGAATGTTCTGTTAAACCTGCTTTTTCTGTTTTATTTTTTACTAAAAAGTTTCACTAAGAGAATCATCATCGATGTGATTTGCATCACTTATTGAGTCCTTCTCATTAGTACAGCACTGGGTTTGTCATAACTTATACTGTGACAGATAGTGCTGTCGATTTTGGGGGTAAGCTCTAATACGTCAGAGACATATACTTTTTGGCTTCTCCTGTTATTTGATGGTCGGGGCGTGATTAACAGTGTAACCCTTTTCCTGAAAAAGTCCAGAACGCATTACAGTTTAGATACTCAGTCACTTGTTCGAGCCACTGATCTACTCACCACAGACTTCACAGACTCTAGTTATTCTAGATCCTCTAGTGAAGCAGCTCTTTTGGTTGGTCTTTTGGTTGGTCTTTTGGGTATCTGGTTCTTTGGTCATCTTTGTTGCTCTGGTTATCTGATCTTTTGGTTATCTAGTTCGCCTACTTATCTTTTTCTGGGTTAGCTTCCTTCTGGCTATTCAGTTCTTCTGGTGATCTAGCTCCTCTAGTTTGTTAGAAAGAATGTCCAGCTTTGTCCCAATTCACGAGTGGCTCGGCTGCTACGATTCCATCTATATTAAGCTCTTGGATTATTGTCTAGGTATAAAGCGAGATCAAGTCGTCGAGTTGGCTCCACGTTGAAGCTCATTCACCCGAGGGTTGATCTTAAGGTGCGCCTGCACACCCACCATGGGAGGATTAATAAGGGTCTCAGTCAGCTGCTCCACGTTGTCGTGGCCGGTATACAAGTTGGGCTCCATGCGTTGGAGGAAAGGGTCGATATGGTCCAAAGGAGTATCGATGAAAAGATCGTCGATATGGATTTGCGTGAAGTCTTTGATTTGCGTGAATTCAGTAAATTCATTACTTTGCATCTCAAGGTCATCCTGCAGACTCCCAGGATCCAGGCCGCTGATTTCTGGCTCATTTTCATCATCGTTGACAGTCTCCAAAAGTGGCTCGCAGGGTCCACAGAGTTGGATGCTCTTGCAGCGGACTTTTCTCTTGCACACCCTCTCGATGCATGTTTTGAAGGTGCCCTTTTTCTCGATGCAGATAATGTAGCCGTGTGCTTCTCGGGGCGGGCGGTTGGGTCTGCCCACTGAGTGGAAGTGCTCGAAAATGGCTTTCCAGAGCGTCTTGATATGCGCAAGGAGCCCGTGTTGTCCATTGGTCCCGATGGTAGCAGCAAAATCACCAAATGCGGAGTCTTCACTTCCGCTATAGATCTCAATGAACCCGGCGAATTCTTCGCTTCCAAGGTCAATCGTTGACGCAGGGTACAGAGAAAACGACGGAGACGATTCCGTCTCAAGCTCGTATGCAAGGCAATGAGTCATTAAGTCCAAAAAATGTCAGTGGCAAAAAACCAGACTGTTTGATTCTGTTTGAATGTTTGGGGGAGTGTCAATGAAACTATCTGGATGCCAAGGTCCTATGGTCTATTGAGTAGATCACAATATTCAAGGACTGATGGCTCAGAACTCGCTAATAAAATGATAGCAATTTGGCTTTAGCTTGATCAAAAGTCTAATTGTGTGACTGTTGGGTGATTCTAGAAACAAGGTTGTCCAGAGTTTTTGTCCTAGTGTCTATCACTCAAGAGTCAATATTCAAGCCAAATCGAAATCCCAAGCTGAATGTTCAACCTTCAGTGTTTTTGTCTCGGAGTCTAGTCCAATTGGATAGTCTCTTGGTTTAGTGGTTCAGGTTTTGGCCTGAGTAGTGGATCTGAATTTCTGGAAATAGGTTCAGATCACTTAATTACCGTGTGGAAATCTCAAATACCAATTTGAGTCGAGTCTAAGTGGAGTCCAATCGGTTTCAGTCGGTTGCAGCTGATTTTAGTGGAGTGTTTGAGTAAGCCGTTGAGTCTTAGTGGTGTCCAGCGGTGGAGCAGTGGGTTCGCACCTCAAGTATTAGCAGTTCAAAGTGGAAAAAACAATCCAAAGTCTGATAAAGAGGTCCGGGTCACGAGTAAGAAGGAGTATCGAAGTTGCTGGGCACAATTCCACTGTGCCATGTTGATATGCCACAGACTCACGTCCTTTTGTTCTGCTGGCGAGCACTCCGGCAGAGGTCAATTGCAGAGCTTATGCATGCGCAGACTAGATGCATGAGACAACTGGAGTGATCAGTTGGTGGTTTAATTGGGTAATTATGTCATGATTGACGCAGAAAGTGGTCTAATTGGGTAATTATGTCAAGATTTACACTGAAAGTGGTCTAGTTGGGTAATTATGTCATGATTGACGCAGAAAGTGGTCTAATTGGGTAATTATGTCATGATTGACGCAGAGAGTGCTAAACGTGGACTCGTGCCGGGCTCATTCCGGACCCATTTCGGGATTTGCCAACTTAGGTACCGGGAACAGCCCAATCCGGTAACTACCAAGTATACTTTGGTCCAGAATAGCAATTATTGGGAGTAGATGGAGCTTGGAGTCGGACTTTCATACAGGAGAAGCACGCTACTTACTCTACTGTGGTGAGAATGATCTATACACGTTTACTACTGTACACCATTTACCTACAGTACTCCATACTCTACTCTACTGCAAAACCTATCTATTTTGAGAGTGAGCAAGAAAAAGAAGGCCCAGGTTCAAGAGAAAGCGAGAGGGTGCTGAACCAGCTTATTAAGGCAACTTTGTTTATTCCAAACAATAGGAAGATTTATCTCTCATCCAACCCTTGTGTGAGAAGCTTTGCGTTACAGAATTCCAAAAAGGAGTTCGCCCATGTCCTAGTGTTAATTAATTAATCAGAATGTTACATGAGGAACTACCAAGATGACATGTACTCTGACCCACAGGACCGCAAGGAGACAGTCAGACAGTCAAACAGCCAAACAGCCAAACAGCCAAACAGCCAAACAGCCAAACAGCCAAACAGCCAAACAGCCAAACAGCCAAACAGCCAAACAGCCAAACAGCCATACCTCCAGAACAGTTCATGTGGACTCCTCAGTATGTACCTATCTTGATAACACTATGACTTTGTTAATAGTGGTCAGTATACTACACTGCACTGTACTCCATGGTTTTCAAACGCACCATCTGAAGTGCCTGGCATAAATGCTCAATTGGAATTGACTAATCTAAAACTGTTGACATTGTTTAGCAAGGTGAGCCCACTGTGTGTCCCATGGCTTGAAGGGATGGTGCGGTGACATTGCACCTGTATTTATATACTCCGGCCGTTACTACAACAGCCGGTCGTTACTACAACAGCTGGTCATTACTACAATAGCTGGTCATTACTACAATAGCTGGTCATTACTACAACAGCCTGAAGATACCACAACAGCCGGTTATGTGTTTAGACTCCATTTAAGTAAACTGAACCAAGTCCATGTTGTTAATTAATAATCAAATATCATCTGTCTGAGGCATCCCAACATGTCACCAAGCCCTCCACCAAATGAGCTGAACTGATAATACTCCTCTGAAGTAAGCACTTCATGGAAGCACTTTTTGGAGCAACTCCTCCAGAAGTGATATCGACAACTCTATGAGGACAGTCCCTCAGTTCCAGTCCACTGGACATTACCCGTTTCAACATTTGTTCAGTATATTAATATACAGGGGTGTTAGATCCACGATAGGCGGGGCCCTCCTACTGAGGATTCTGAAGCCTACGCTTTCCGATTGTAACAATGGCCATTCCAAACGCCGTGTTCATCCCTGCACGAAGTATTACAATTTTTTCTTTCGAATATTCTAGAACAATCCTAGCCATTGTTCTAGAAAAGAGTTTTCCGGTAACCCGTTTCTCTCAAAGTTATACAAGCCACTGGGGTCCTCTCTCAAAGTTATACAAGCCACTGGGGTCCTCTCTCAAAGTTATACAAGCCACTGGGATCCTCTCTCAAGGAACTGTAAACGAGCAAAGTATTGGTTAGGCACAAATGTATTAAAGAACATTACAAGGGGTATGTGAATGTACCATACAAGACCGAAGTTAATATATTGAGAAATAGTTCAGCTCCAGGTAACATCAGTACCTCTACACTAGTTCAAATATTGGTAAGTCAGTGGATCTCTCTCTCTAGATGAATGTGTCTAAGGTCAATCTGGTATTGATTGTATAGGACAATTATTTGGTGAGTCACGATTTCTTGTCTGATGAATTCAGCTGACTATCATGTGTATTTTTTTCGTGTTCAAGTTTACCACACTTGAGTCCAGAATCCGGACCGGTTATGTCTTTGTTCATGTTTTTGTTTTCTTGGTCTCCTGCTAATTACTACTAGGAGACTCTTCTTGTGGTCACTTGTGATACCGCTCTAGGTGGAACGGAAATCCCTCTAGATACTTCTCATTTCTTAGACTCCTTCCTCCTGCACCGGACTTGGTAATAACTTGTCTAAAAACCTGACCACCCCTGACACCAACACCAAGATACAAAACTAGTCTGCATCATCCGTTCCTCGGAATCTTGAAGCTTCTGGAAACTTATGAGGATTCTCCAATTCCGTTGTACTGCAGCACATAATCTGCATACTGGTCTGCACATCTGGTCCTTCGAACTGGACAGTCATGGTTGCAGCTCCATGGTAGTTATCCTGATAATTTGGCTGGACTTCTCAATCGATAGTGACTCAAACTTAGTGGTTTGAGCATCACTTCAGAGTGTGACTGTGGCTAGCTCAGAATTGAGTGATGACACTTTATTTGCCATTATCAATTTCCACTGAACCGGTCAATGTCATAAACTATGGTATAGCCTTTGGATACATGACTTCGGTTGCCTTTACAGAGGTAAAAAGATTCCAGAATTAGTCCTGGCTCGACGTTTGACGTCAACTGACATGTGTCCATATGTTACGTCAATGTGAAGTCCCTCATAAAGTTCCTGGTACTTACGATATACACCGCTTTTTATCAGAACTGATAAATCAAGCATATTTTGGTTTGTCAATTTGTCAAATTCATCTAATTCCCAAAGCGGAGATCTGTTGGTCACTTTCTCAATCTCATTGACCGTGTTTTCGCACCCAAAGTCGCAAGTAGCCTGGTGTACTCATTGAGTTTGTTTTCGCACCCAATCATGCACCCTCCAAATCCATCCCGAACATTGCAAAGGCATATCAAAACTATTGAACTGGAAAAAAGACTAGCCTCTTATAAATAGGAACCGCGCCTTTTGCATCTCTGCTTTTTGCGCGGGGAATTTGCCCACTGGTGCCGGATTTCTCGCTATATCGTGTCTTGTCGGCCCTTAGGCTGTACATGGGTCTGCATCTGGTCATGTCTGCATCTGTCTGTGTGCAACTTTGTGCTAATTTATCAAATCTGTTCCGTCTGTACCAAGTGTATAAAGAGCCCAAAATTTCCTGAAGTATTTAATTCTAATTATTCTTTTGTATGGCAACTATGTCTCTTTATTAGAAATCGCACTGAGAATCTGTTGAAAGTGAGTGCACTTAATATCGCAACTTCCAGAGCGATTTCCGAAAATATCCAGAAACATCCAGAGCAACTTCCGAGAAACCTCCAGAAACATACAGAGCACCATGGTTTCGGGAACAATTTGGCAAACAATATAACTTCCAAAACATTATATGCACTCGGGTAAGGGATTTACTCGAGGTTGGGGACGCGGTCTTGGCTACAGTCAGTTTTTGGCTGGACTCGGGAATTATCCCCTTTCATTAACTTATAGGTACATTCATACATGAACTGTTAGGTTTGTGGTTTCCAATTGCTTGACTTTACGAAGCTTCTATTCTGCTTTGTCTGCTTTGCCTACATTGTCTGCTTTGCCTACATTGTCTGCTATATCTGCTTTGTCTGCTTTATTTGCTTTGCCTATTTTGTCTGCTTTTCCTACATTGTGTGCTTTGTCTACAGCTTATTATCATTTTCATATATTATTATAGCTAGTTAAAAACATTGGCTAGCAATTTGGGTGGCTATTCTGGTGGATGAGTCAAACCGTTGAAGTATGTCTCCTTCCGTTGCTCAACCCGGTGGTGTTCTTTGAAGTGCCTCAAGTAATTTGAGAGCGGCTTCTTGTCCAGGATCGATGACCAGCACATAATCTCCACCACGTCATAGCAGACCGGACAAACAACTCCCTCACGGTGTCTTATGCGAGGTTGTGTTTTCCGCTTCTCTGAGGCCTTCTTGGACAACTTGTAAAATCCACTGTAGAGTGGATTGGGTGTCAAGTAGCTGTCTGCAAAAATGCCATGTGAATGGCTCATGTGTTGTGAGTAGCACGAGTTCTTCAATTCGTAGAAGTTGAGATCTTCACAATAGGCGCACAATGCGCTCCGAGTCTCAACTTTCTGAGTCCCGTCTGGCCGCAATTCCGTCCGGAGGAATTCATATTGGTAGGGCTTGTCATCTCCATAGGCTTTATTGGCCTCATACACCACATTGGGGTGTGCCTTTTGGAGCATCTCCACATTGTTGCGCTGGTATTTGGTGCGCACAATGGGGCTTTCTCCTGTGCCTTTGAGAGAGATAAGCTGGCTTTGGTATCTCTGGTCATCTTCGTTTTTAGAAACGTTTTGAAGCTGAGGAAGTGTCAACGCTTGCTGCGGCAAGTCGAAGCCTTCATACTTGAAAGCTGCTTTTCCTTTTCTCTCTCTCTTGGCCTTTGGTGGGTTTGGGATAGCCAGGTTGGCTTGTTCCGGGACTGTGGCAGCTGTAATTTGCTGCTCTGGGGGTTGGAGGACCGGGGGACTGGGGACTTTTTGTAATTCCAGCTCTGATTGGTCCACCAAGGGTTTTATAATGTTGCTCTTTTGGGCATTGGTGCTTTTTGTGGATTGTTTGCCAGTATTTTTTCTGGGCTTTG